>PVIH01012916.1:0-61071 GCA_004025045.1 Sigmodon hispidus | reverse complement strand
AATCTCCCCAAGGACCCAGCAATACCACTTCTGGGTGTATACCCTAAAGAGGCACATTCACACTCCAAAGGTATTAGCTCAACTATGTTCATAGCAGCATTATTTGTAATAGTAAGAACCTGGAAACAACCTAGATGTCCCTCAACTGAAGAATGGATTAACAAACTGTGGTACATCTACACAATGGAATACTACTCAGAAGTAAGAAAAAATGATATCCTAAAATTCACAGGCAAATGGATGGATTTGGAGAATATCCTCCTGAGCGAAGTATCACAAACTCAGAGAGATAAGCAGGGGATGTACTCACTCACTAGTGGTCTCTAAACAAACAAACAAGAAAAAAAGCCAAACATGCCCAAGCGGCAAACCACAACCAACGAACAGCTTGAGATCAGAAACATCCTGGACTGACCCTTCAAACTCCAGTCCAACTATAGGAACACCTGACTCACCTTTGAGGGAGGGGGGACAGAACTGGATTTGGCCAGGAGTGGAGACTTATCCAAGCATTATTGGTTCAGTGGGACCATAGGACTGTCTGCTCCCTGCCCAGGGAGGGGATTGGGAGTTGCAGAGAAGAAAAATGCCTGGATGTGGTGGGAGGGGGAAGAGACCTTGAATAAGGATATACAGGGATGGAAAAAAAAATTCAGAGGAAAAGCTGAACACAAAGAAAATATATGTATAGCAATCTTATTTGTATTTCCACCCTTGATAAGCCATGCTTATGATTCTTATCCTCTGTATAGTTATTGTTAATTCATCCGCATTTTAAATTTTTTTTACTGTTTTTTTTGATAAATACAAAATAAAGAAGGGAAAGAAAAAAAAGAAATAAAGTGCTATGAAATTGAAAAAAAAAAAAGAAAAAAATGAGAACAGAACCTGTATTCACTCAGATAGAGGTGTATTGTTCAGTCTCCCTACTGTGTAGCAGTAGAATGTGATTAAATTTTGGTCAAAAAAGTTATCATGAAAATGACACACCCACACTTTCATATTTAGGTTGTATCATGAATCTCTATGCCTTGGATTCTTTGCTTCTTTCCTCAAGCTAGAAAATTCTATTGAAGCTGCTTATTCAGAGTTAGGGTTGAAAGCTCCATGCTAATGGTATCAGAGCTGCCCAGCCTGGACAGTAGAATAAAAATATATCTTATTTAAGATTCTAGGCTTCGAATATCTGTGTATTACAAGTTAAATTATAACATAAGATACACTCTTAAAGATCTATAAGTAAGGATCATTCATACTTTGCCATATCATATCAATCATATCATGTCATATCTAATATTATATCATATCATATCATTACGTCATTGTTGACACCATTTCAGATCGCCAAGATCTTCCTGTAAATGAGATAGAATCCTAGAAAAGCACAGGTTAGGACACTGATGTTTCTTTCTCTGAGCAGTTACCACTTAGTGAGTTAAGAGACAACAGCTTAATTTCTTACCCTGGAAAGCTACTAAGAGCAAGAAACTACTTTTGTGTTTAAAATCTAAAACCCCTTCATGGCTTCATCATGGATGTCTATGCTGGATAGCTATAATTTTCCTAATAAATATTTCACCTGAAATGAAGAGGAGAGAAGAGGAAAGGAAAGGAGAGAAGAAGAGGGGAGGGAAATGGAGGGGAGGAAAGGGGAGGAGAGAGAGAGAGAGAGAGAGAGAGAGAGAGAGAGAGAGAGAGAGAGAGAGAGAGAGAGAATGAATTGTAATAGCTATAAAAACAACTACCAGAAACTTACAAAGATTTAATTGTATTGTTGCTGGTTATGAAACATGAAAATTCTTTTGATAAAATTTTAGGCTTACAGAAAACTTCCAGAAAAGTTGCAAGAATAGTGTGACAATTATGGTAAGCTCCTTCAGATTTGTCAAATTTCTAAATTTATCCCTTGACTCTGTTGTATTTCTTTCCTATACATATACATTTCTTATGATTAGTATATAGTTTGAACAAATGCAACCTACCACCTAAGGATACAGTAGTGGAATGTATGCATTGGCCATAGCCAATTTTTGACTTAAAGATATACACAAAGGGAAAATATGTCTGGTACTAGAAACCTAGCTAACTACCCAGAGCTAGTGAGGTCACAGATGCTGGAGAAGAACCTATAACCACCACATTATAAAACAGCCCAACCCTTAAGTATATTATAAATATTTATCCATATAGACACAGATAAGCACAGGCCTCACTGCTTATCAAAGAAATGTCTCCTTGAAATAAACAGAGACAATGGCATAAAACAACAACCAATCAAAATGCAGAAAACAGTGATCATGTCGTACCCAACCCTAACACCAATATATAACTCCCTTATTTAAGACTTAGAGATCACGTTGAACGAGGAAGGCAGAAATATTGTAGAGCCAGGGCATCAGGGAGTTTTCCGTGAGACTATGTCTCATGGAAAATATCTGAAAATACATTTATGAAGTCTCACCAACATGATTGCCTAAAATGAGCTGAACAAGGACAGAGGACAATATTAGACATGATAAAGTGGATGGGGAATGATTTCAAGGCCTCAACCACACACAAAGAACTACAAGAATCTAAGAAATGCTGAGAGCAGGAGAAATAGTCTTCCCCAGGGAAGATCACACCAATTAGTTATCTGATACCTAATGGTCAGTCTTAAAAACATGCATTGATTCACATCAAATAGTCTGAATAGGTTACAATAAGGAATATGTGTATATATATACATATATATATTACATATATATACATATGTTTCAAAGAGAGCAAGAAGGGTCATATATGATGGTTTAGAGGGGTGAAAGGGAAGAAGGAAATGATTCAATATATTATAATTTAAAAGTTAAATAAATAATTCTTTTAAAAATACCTCAAGCTTGAAGCTACGCAGACTTGTTTATGCCATATTAAAAAAGATAAATCTATTATTTCCTTGGATTGTGTGGAAATGTCTAGTTGCTGTACAAGCATGTATGTCTCTACTGTCTGTTTTTTGTCTCATTACAAACTGTCTGTAAGCCCAGACCACAGTGAGTGGCGCAGTGTGTAGTATTGATGGCTGACATGTGGTCGTTTCTCTTTCTTCCCAAATTTTTTTTCTTAGCAAACAAAAGTGAAATTGTGAGTCATATTCCTCACAATGCACAGCTTTTATTATTTTTTAATTTGGGGCTGTTCATAGAAGACCTCATAGGAGTCCTGATAACATGTATTAAATTTTCCTAGGGGTCACAGTGTCTGCAGATTCCTTTCATATTATTCCAAGGATTGTTTGGAGTAGGCCCAGTAGAGGTGCAGAGTCTAGCTAACTGGCAAGGTCCTAGTTTGCTTGTTAGTATGGTAAGGTACAATGTTTTCTGAACAGTAGGAAAAATATCCTCAAAGTGGGCATAAGATGCTCTGCTGCAAACTGGTTACTGTCTCCCATGGAACTCAATGACATTGTCTAAACTTTACGGACTAAAATAATGCTATTGCATTTTCATAAAGTATTTTCTGATCAGTAGCAAAGGGACACTGAAATTTGAAATAAGTTTTTCTGAAGATTTTAAAATCTAGAACAAACCAATTTCTAAATTGGAAAGACAGTGGTTCATTATGACCATTTGAACACAGTAACTAATTATAAATAATAACTGTTGTCCTTTAATAATTCTATTTACAATTACATTTTATAATTGTATAAATAACTACTCTCTACAATTAGGTATTCTGGTTACAGCGTGAGGCCTAAGGTTGTCCTCAAGTCCTCACTAGGGTTGGTGCAAAGTAGGTGAAAGAATGCGATGAACCTCATCCCCCAGCTACCAAGTTGATTTGGAGCAAGGCATTCTGAGGGTGTGATCCTTGAGGTCACATGACCACCTGTTTCTGTGTCTGATCTGGTTTTAGAGCAGAACATTGCAACAGAGCAGGGACAGTGGCTAATCCTTGGCATCTTCCCAGCTGTTGAGTATATTCTGCAAAGGATTGGAACTGGCAAATAAGGCTCTCGTGTTCTTGTCCAGATCTGTTTGCCTGGGAAAAAAAAATCATTCTCACTTAAGAAAAAAAGATCCCAAAAGTAAACAACAACCACTACCTCCCAAGCCAAACAAGAAATAAAAAAAAAAAAAAAAGTCCATCCTGTAGTCATTTCTCCTGCTTTTCCTTCAAAATACCGGTGTTTATTTAATAGACCCTCAGCCCCAGGACAGAAACAAACAGATCAATCACCAGGGTGTTCCATTGTGCCCGTCATCCTGAAGTCCATCGATGGTATTTATCTGAGACTGAAAGTCATCACACGGGGCACAGGTGCGGCTGATGTGGCATGACATTGCTGCTATATAAATAGCTGTGAGTGACAGTGAGGAGGTGGAGGAAATTACGCCAGTGCGCTCCAGGCAGCTAGCCCACCTCCCAGCCTTCCTGCAGCCCTCGGCACCAGTCATCTCCTGGTCACAGCCACCGTGTCTCATCATCAACCTCAATAGCGCTTGGCACTCTGCTCCCCTCCTGCTCTGCCTGGGGCCAAGACTGAGATGAATATCTAATGGGCCCTAATATCCAATATCTTTCTCCACTAGGATGAGATCATTTCTTTTTGCTGATTCCTAGCATGGAGATATGCTCATTTTACTGACAGGACGCAAGTTTCCGAAAGTAAAAGATTTGCTTTTATTCAGAAACCCAGGACTGAGGCATTGAGATTTGCCAACTAAATGAATTCTCACACAAACCCTACTTAAGGATAGAAGGCAGTGCGGGAACCCTGCATTAGAGATGTTATGGAGGATGGATGTTTTCCTGAAAGCTAGTACTTGCAGTAACCTAATAATAGAAGATTGCTGCACAAGCATCGTGCAAGTGGCTTGATGCTCCAGCTGAAGGCCATCTCGTGTCATTGGGCAGTGCCATGATGGAGAAGGAATGGAAGTCAGCAACATTTTGGTGGTGAAATAAAACCTCTACCCTAGGTTTCAGAGTTGAAACTCTGTGTGCACATTTTAGTTTTGAGAGGCCACTAAGATGTCCTTAAGACTTGAATGTGTTGGATGTAAATTTGGAGATGTAAAGACATGACAGTCTTCCCCAGAGAGAAAAGGGACATACAGACCCAGAAAATTTTTTTTTCCAAGTTCAGTTAGTTTATTGAAAATACTTATGGAAATGCTGGTGACACAAATACATCTGGGAAGTCCCTCCCCTGGGCAACTTAAAGGCAGCTATACCACTGAAGAAATCTCACCTGCAGCTTGCATAATTCATTAAAATCAGTACCACGAGAGTCCCATGCCAGCTACATAGCCAAACAGTCCTACTCCAGTCACTTGCTTACATCTCATATAACCCTAAGTAGAACATGGACATCATAAAGATCGTGTGAATCCTCTGTTTTCCCTGTGATGTTTACGATTCTCTTCCCTCCTCTTCCACATGACAATGTAAATATGTCTCATTTCATGAGGGTTCCATAGGGGTAAGTACAGCTGCTCTGGGTCGAGACAACAATGGTGAGGACCAATCTGAAAGAAACAGCCACATACATTAAGTTTATATAACCACAGATGTTTGCAAATCCAAGAGATCTATATTCTGTTAAGGACACACATGGTTCTAGTTTTAATATTTGGTGTGCTTGGAATAAGCATGGTTGCATCCATTCCATGACATCTTGCACATAAATATTGCCAAAGAAGACCTGGTGAATTACTGGTATATCAGATGGGTACCACACCATAAACTAGGTCTTATGATTACACATGAGCTAAGCCAAGGGACAATAAAGATACCACTGCTCTTCTTCCTTGCCCTGGTGTCTGTGACTTTACACGTGGGAGACACACAATCCACATCATAGAATGCTGCAATTATTGCAACTGAAGCTTAACAATGGTCAGATGCACTACCATAACTCAGCATCATTTTCTCTCAAATATGAAATGTTCCAGTTTTGATATTGCTAGGACTTAGCTGTGATAATTAGGTGTTGGTTAATTTGGCATGAACTAGAATCATCTAGAAAGACAAAACCTTAATTGAACAATTGCTTCCATTGGATTGCCCTTTGGGTATATTTGTGGCATATCTTCTTAATTGCTAATTGATGTAGGAAAGCCAGGCCCACTGTTGGTGGTATCATTCCTGGGATGCTGGGCCAGAGTTGTAGAAGAAAAGAAATTGAACAAGCCAGAGGGCAAAACCAGTAGCAGCATTTCTTTATGATATTGCTTCATTTCTTGATTCCAGGTTCTTTCTTGAACTCCTGTGTTGACTTAGTTCAATGATGAAAGTGTAAGCCAAGTCAACTTTGACTTTCTTGCCATATTGGTGTGAATTACCATATTTATCCAGTGGTGGGAACCAAACTGGGGCAGTCACTCATTTAGTTTACAGCCATGCACATCTATGACAATGGGCATGATGGGCTCTGTATGTACATAGCTGGTGTCTGGATGAGTGGAATTACCCGTACTGCAGGACTCTCAGAGGGCAAATGGAAACCCTAGCTCTGTTACTGAAGAGATACAACCATGCCTGTGTCACCCAGCTATCACTGTGCAGGCCTTCAGCAAGCCTTTTGTCTGAGGGATTAAAACTTGCATACTTGTTATAGTTGCATACATTTTGATCATTTCTATAGTCACTTTATTTTTGATGTTTCCAAGATTTTATAGGGTTATTCAGCAGATATGTAAAGTGTTGCTAAACCCTCTATTCAGGGAGTGTCTGAGACTCCTAGTTAAATATTTGGAAGGCTTAACCACTCCATTCACTAAGTGTTGATTTACTATTTCTTTCAATAATAATCTCATTCTGTGGACTGTGCATTCTCTCTTTAGGAGGAAAAGAAACAGTAGGATTTTTCTTTGCTCAGGATCTCAGAAGAGAAGTTTCAGTAATTTTTGCCTGCTTAGGAGACAACCTAACATCATACATCCTCTAGACATGTAGATGATAGTAGTTACTCTCATTTTTCAAAAAAGGAAGTGATCTGTGGTGTTCTATCCCATTCTTAGATGTTTGCAAAGTCACAGCCGTGTGCTCATGCGATCACTCAAGGGCAGAGGGGTGGTGTCTTTGAGCAAACTTCGCCATCACTTTATGACTGTCCATATGATATTTTGCATGAACCTTTATTTCTCTCTTATTCCTCTGTTGCTTATTCTTTAAGCCTTAGCTCTTATGTTTCCTCTTCCAGGCAGCAGTCTGATCACAGCAGCTGAATTAGACACAGCTCTCTGAGTATTGATGTACATCACTATTCATTTGCCTCGTTCATCAAGGCCTGAGGGCATAATTCCCTCTCTAGACCCTGTCCAGCTTGGAGAGAAAGTATCAAGCATTGTCTCTCCTGCCCATACTCTGAGCAGTAAGCAAATTGTTATAACTCCTGATGGCTCAGTGATACTTCAGTAGCTGGGCCAAGTACCAAACTGGTAGTAGGATCCAATTCTGAGACTATTTTATTGGAAATTTCTGTGCATATGAAGACTTAATATGTGTAGTAGTATAGATCCATTTTTAGCTGCCCCTGCTCTATAGAGTTATCTTTATTGTTTGCTTGCCCGTTCTTGCTTCCATCCCTGACAGTTTTTCCTGTTGGAACTTAGCCTGTAATATACCTGTAGACAACGAACTGGGGTCACAACAGCAGCTTGATAGGAGCAATTTTCCTAATAAGCATCAGATTCCTTCTGCCAGCCAACATAGCTGACCTGTGTTCACTGTCCCCTCTCAAAGCCTGAGGGTTCTATTTCCTGGGTGCTCTATACCCACTGGCGCTCTCTGTGGTGGTCCCTCCCTTCTTAGGTTAACGGCTGTGTCCCAGATACATGCATAACAGGTTTCCAATTTATTTCTTTTCAACAGCCCTTGGCAAACAGTTCTTCCTCCACCTTTCTCTTTTTATTGCTTACCTTTACTTTATCTGCTAAATCCCTGCTTGTGGGTCCCCAGGTGCCTTTAGAGCCCCCGCCCTTGTTAATATCTCTGTGTTGTTACAGTTGCTGCCCATGGGGTCTTAATGAGGAACAGGTGGATATTATCAGCTTGCTTTCAGGAAATAAGATGGGAAGGCAGGCTATTACCAACCACAGCATATATAGGTTATCTCATTTAAAACCACCCTTGTGCAGTAAATACTATTTCTCTGACTTGAAGATGAGAACAAAATCTATCCTCAGGAAAGCCTCTAAATACCATCCCTTTGAAATTCCCTGTGAGATCTGATGTCTCCTCTGCCCAAGTTCTTTCAATGGAGTCCTATTATCTATAACAGAGTAAAGATCATATTTCTGAACCCAACAGTCAAAAAGCCTGACTATAAATTTTCTGTTCTGCCACTCACTCCTTTATAAATACTCAGCTATAATTAAACAGGTGTTTTTACTTTTTTGCAAATGCTTCTATCCCTATACAATTTCTTGTCTCTGCCCCTCCAATTTTGTCCTCACATCATTTTATGTTTATGTGAAGCATCAGTATAAAGCATCAGCTGGAAAGTCACAACCCTTAAAACACACACACACACCACCCCCCACTGACCTTCTGGGTTAGAGATAATTGCCCCTGCTCCAACTAACCTGGCCCTTTCCCTTAGTCCTTAAGAATCAATCATGATATGCACCATTGCCAGTCTGAAATGGTGACCTCCTTATGAGGTGAGACTCATGCCTGGTTCTAATTTAGCATCCTGCAGTAGGACCAGAGACATGCCTTTCTGGAAGCTGATGTTGTAAAACAATAAAAATTGCTCAATTGATCATTTTGAGAAGTTACTCCATCTTCCTGTAACCAGCATCTCCATCTCTGCTTAATAGCTAGTACTAATGGAGACACTTTTGACTAAAACATATGAAACCAAACCATAGTGCTAAACAATTAGCATCCCAAAAATGTTGCTTAATGATGGTAATTCTTTACCCTGATGAAATGGTTTATTTCTAGGGATTGTATTTGGTTAAATAACCATGGTTTTCTCTAATCTACATTCAAAGTTCCAAAATAGTGTTCACTCCTATGACTAGGGCATCCCAATCAGCTTTAGTCCCTTGGAGAGATTATCACTGTTACACAAAAACAGCTACATTAATTGTGAGATGTGATTTCCCAGGAACACATTTCCTGTTACCTCTTCTCAATTGGCTCACATTCAACCATCCCGTTAATCATTCCTTAGATCCACAAACACTTATATTCCCAGCCATATATTGTTCCTGAATTCTAGACCTGTATATCCATTCATCAACTCAACAACTCTACATGGATGACATATAGTCTACAGGAACTTAAGATACATATAATTGAATTTATAATTCC
The DNA here is from genome assembly GCA_004025045.1 of Sigmodon hispidus. Lineage (NCBI taxonomy): Eukaryota > Metazoa > Chordata > Mammalia > Rodentia > Cricetidae > Sigmodon > Sigmodon hispidus. The sequence goes on along the minus strand of PVIH01012916.1, from coordinate 51,768 downwards.
TTGCCCCTTAATCAGAAGCCAAACCAAGCCATATAAATTCATTCTGCGCACTTTATCCAAATCAAAGGGAAATGACCATATATTTTCTTGGTAAATATGGTAAATCTTTTATTTCTTTCCCTTTCTTCCTCAGTCTTGTATACATAGTCAGTTACTGGGTACTATTGATCCTGTTGCTGGATTATCAGTATAGTTGTTTTTTTCCCTAGTGGTACTATGTATTACTTGACATTTTCCTGAATAAAGTAAGAAATGGATATCATTAATAATCAATTTAATATACGATGCCTGGCAACAAACCAGGTTCTTTTTATGTGTTGCCTCATTTAACATGCTCAAAAACCCTTTAAGAAAGGCATTTCAGACAAAATGTTTCTTTAAGTGAGAAAACGAAGTCTTAGAAAGTTGAACTGCCTAAGGTGTCACAGCTTCTAAGTGGCAAAATGGGATTTAAAGTCAGTCTCCATAACTCCAGAGTCTAATCTCTCTTCACTATGTTGTTGCCTCCCAGTGAAGAAAATGACATTTTTGATTTAAAACATTCATTAGTTTATTCAGCACATCCATTGGACCAGACTTTTTTTGTTTCAGGCTTCAGTGGTATAATGATGAATACATCCCTAAAAGAAGCCCTGGGGCTGTGAGTATTGGCTAGGTTATGCTTCAGTAACAAACATCTTGAGAATCTGAGTCACTTCATTATGTAGTTTTTATTTTATGTTCCCGAGCAAATGCGTGCAAGTGGGCATGCGTGCACACACATCTCATACGTATACTCTGCAGGATCACCTAAGACTCCGTTATGTCCACACTCTCACTCTAAAATTCAAGATTCTACAACAGCCACTTTGTAGAACATGATTAGTGTCTTTGACAATGTTGAAGCTAGAGCATGGTAATGGAAATTTGGTTCCTGTAACCTTCTAACAAGATTGCTATCATCCCCCAGGAAGCTCACAGTTTACTGAAAAAAGAAAGTCACATGTTGGCAAGCCAGAATGTGCCAGGAAGGCTATTAAACATTGTTAATAACAATGTAGTCTTCCACTGCCAACAAATTTATAGATCATAAAAGGGCAAACATTTACTTTGGGGAAAAATAGCTTGGTTTCTTATCCCATCATCAGAAATGTCCCAAGGAAGAACAATTTATCCCTAGGACTGTCAGAGTTTAAGGCACTGATTATCATTCTGACCCTTGTGGTTAATGTGAGTTAGGAGAACTGGGGAGAGCTGGTCCTTAGGAAGAAACTTTTCTGTGTTTTTGACATTTGATAGAACTGGTAAACTAAAATAATACAAAAATGATTACTAATAGAATAACTTTTCTTCTTTCCCTGATTTCTCTTGATGAGGCCTGATCATGTCAGCAAGAGGGGAGTTTGAATTCCCAGTAGAGCAAAGGAAGAAACAGGAGGCTATAAATTAGCCTAAGAAAAACCTACTTCTTAAACTCATTCAAAAAAAAGTATTGAAATTATAATATAATTACAACATTTCTTCCTTTCCTTTTCTCCCCAAACCTTTCCATGCACTCCTTCCCATCACTCCTTCTACCCACAGGTAAGTGTAGAATTCACCCCTCATCAAGGAAACTTCTCTCTGCAACAGATAAACCATTGTAGAAAACCACAACCAAATAAAATGCAAGGTTGTGGAGCCCAGTCCCAAGGACACCTAAAGTTCCAGGAACACTTTGCGAGAGGGATAGAAAGAATACATGAGTCAGAGGGTCAGGGAGTTTGCTATGAGATTGCCTCACCTCATTCCATCAGGGAATACATCCATGAAGTCTCATCAACTGCTTAGACATGAACACCAGTGACTATGCCAATGTAGATGAGGAAAAGTCCATGAGGCTTCAATCTTATGTAAATAAATACCCTCAACTGAGAAAAACTGAGAGTGGAAGAGGTGTTCCTCCCCAGAGAAGAACACATCAACTGGGTATTAAAGTCAATTTTTAAGAAGGCTCAGTATTATGAAAGGTAGAAAGTGTGGTTACTCTGGGCTAATAATAACACAACACCTTGTTTTCCATTAGGCTACAATTCCCTGAATGCCTGTCTCTCAGAACCCTTCTAGGACAAACATTGATTAGCAGGATTCAATGATTCTTTTTTGGATTTGTGATAATACCATCAAATTTCCATTATGGCTCATCATACATGGGGATGAAGATAAAGACATAATTTATAAGTATAGAGGAAAACATACACTAATGTATTCTGCAGATAGGCATTCATAGAAGTATAGATTTTCCTGGTCCTTCCTGGGGAGGGGCATGAAGGAGTAAACTAAAAAGAACAGAAACAACATAAATCCAAGGGAGATTGCAGTGTAACAGCTGTATGAATCCTACAGCCCAGACATCACATAGACAGACCCATAGTAGAAAAGGAACATTTATTCTGGGTGCATATTTCATAAGAAAGAACTCTTTCATAACTGAATATATGCAGAGCACTCTTTCAATAAGGCATTGGTGTAGCTTTGGGCTTGTGATCTACCTGTACATGGCAAAATGGAGAGTTAAATGCTCTTTCTAATGTGTTGGATTAAATTTAGTACCAGGACAATCTTGGAGAAAAAGGAAGCAAGGAGTCGGGCCAAAAGAAATAGACTAGTTGATTTGCTATGGAACTCTGCATTTTAAAATTGATTTGCATTGTGTTGCTTATATTTTCTTCATTGTCGTGATTTATTTTTAAGGACTGAAACACTAAGTTCTGAGTGTTTGTCTTGAGAGAAGTGGCAGCATCCTCTGATCTTCATTGTCTGAGTTGAGTTTGGTACTAAGCACATTTGAGTTTAACAATGAAGCCCTGAGAGTCATCGGAAATGTGGAATAGGTTGGGACTTTCCAAAGACTTGAGATGCAGCCTTGAAATGGCTTGATATAATTTTCAAAGAACAGAAGTCCTGAGATCACATGTGGGCCACATGCAAAATGTTGCATTAAATATTTCTCAATGTCAATCTTTGCCTATATTTCTGATAATGTCCCTGTATAAATTCCCATAAGAGCAATTACTAGTCAGAGGTTGTGGACATGTTTCATACTCTTGAAATGCATTACCAAATTTGTGACATTATTCATTCTCCTGTACCCTTGCCAACACTGAAGAGAGAGTGCCAATGTTATACAGACCCAGGGTCTCTGGAGGTTGAATGATGCTGTTGATTCTGAGAAAGAGTTTTTTTTTTTTTTTTCCTAGAGAAATCTACTCACCTCTGGCTTTACTCAGTATCTCTAGCCTGGATGACTTTTATTGTTTCTTTAAGAAAATAAGAAAAGTGTCTAGGAGGAGGAAGGAAAGAACCTTGATACACTGAGGAATCCATAAGGCTTAGCATTTTTCCTCAGAAACTAAGTATCTGAGAAGGATTCTTGAGACTCCATGGTCTCTGGGGGCATTTAATAAGCCTTATTCTCTATCCACCTCCCCCCAAGCTGTCAGCTCCATTGTTTGCACACACACACACACACACACACACACACACACACACACACACCATTTTCTGATGTTACAGAAATATTGCAGGTTGCAAATACATATCGCCTAGACATATCTCACCAATGTTAATTTTTTTATTGCTTTAGAGTTCAGGAATGGCTGCATTGACTGGTACTCTCTCCTATTTAGAAAGAATCTATTCTTTCCTTCAACCACTGGGATCAGAGGCAGGTAGATCATTCACAGGAAACAGAATCCAGCACAGCAGTGCAATCCTGGGCTGTGTTTGGGCTCCAGGGCAGAAACTCAATGAGCAGTAACACTAGGGAAAAATAGCTAATCAGAGAGTATTATATTTCCTTTCTGCACCCCATATGGCCACTGTGTATATCTGGTGAACAGAACAGTGCACAAAAAAATTCATGCTGGGTCACATGCAATAGAAAGTCTTCTCACAGAAATTTTGTATGGTCTAATAGTCCAAACTGTCCTCTAGAAGAAATTCATCAAGCTCTGCAACCCACTTGACCAAAATTCATTCCTCTCTCTCTCTCTCTCTCTCTCTCTCTCTCTCTCTCTCTCTCTCTCTCTGTGTGTGACTACAGGCACATATTGATTCAAATTTTTATTTAATAAACATGAGCAACATCAGATGTAATGTCACTGACATAATCATCTCAATTTCATTTATAATCATCGGAGCCCATTGATTCTTCCACAATGTCCAGTTCTCTTCCTCAGCCTCTCAGAAGGAACTTGCAAAAGCTAAACATTATGTATTCATTCACTTTTATAATCCCAGTGTATACAGGAAGTACCTCTAGACACTCAGAAATTTATTTTCCAGCTGAGTAAGTTTGTGCAAGAATGAGTAGTATCATATTGTCATTATTCTATGCAAGGTTCCCCTTTTGTTTCATTTCTTCCTAAATTTATTACTTCCTATTCAGAAAGCTCATTTCTTTTCTTGCAAAAGTACTCCCATTGCCTTGTGTAATTTCCAAATGTATTAGTTATCTCTGTATCATTGAAGGCTGTTATATATGTTTTAATTAATGTGAATATAACAATTTACTGAAATCTCTTTCTGATTTTACTTTGTGGTCTCACATTATACTATATAAAACTCAGTGTTAATCTATGACAATTACAAAGTGTTTCTTCATGGACTTCTTTTTCATGTATCTCTAGTATCTAGGTTGTTCCCATCCTCCATTAGTCCCAAATCATGGAGACTCTCTTAGTTGCTTTTCTATTGATGTGTAAAATTACCACAATGAAAACAGTTTAAGGAAGAAAGAGTTTATTTTGGTTTAGGGTTTGAAGTTTATGTTCCATCATGGCAGGAAAATCACAATTGGAGGATCCTGAAGCATATGGTCATATTGCATTCACAATCAGCTCACATGGTTCACTGTTATCCAGTCCAAAATCCTAGCCCAGGGAACAATACCTGAATGTGTATATTTTCCCTCTTTAATTAACATTATAAGATACTCTTTCACAAACCTACCTAGGAACCCATTTTCCAGATGGTTCTAGAGTTCATCAAGTTGTCTGTGAGATAATATTCTTGTACATTGTAAACATTTGTTACTCGTATTGGTTTAATAAAACCTCAGTAGCTCTAGGCAGGAAGTATAGGCAGGGCAACCAGACACAGGAATTCTGAGAAGAGGATAGACGAGAGGTAGATGCCATCCAGATGCAAAGGAAAATAGACTAGAATGCTGGACAAATCAAAAAAGTACAAAGCCACATGGCTAAACATGGATAATAATCATGGGTTAATTTGTGTGTATGAATAGATAGTAATATGCTTGAGCTACTGGTCTGGCAGTTATATAATTTTAAGCTTCTGAGTCAATTATTTGGAAAGCAGCTACCAGGTGTTTGAAAGTTTCTGGACAGGACAGAAATCTCTGACTATAGTTGACCACTGAGACTGAGCATCAGACAGACAAAGAAACCTTCATAGAAACTTCTATATGGGCCAATGAGAAGGCTTCCTTGGAACATGCACTCAGGAATAGAGTAATAGCAAGTAATGGGTGTCATGTATGTTTAATTTTCTTAGGTTCTGCCAGAATCTCTCCAGATACTTCAATTCCAAACATTTCTTGTACCTACTTTCTAAACTTTGCTTATCTGATTGTCACCGATGACAGAGGATGACATTTATTATTAGCTCTTTAGATCTCCTGGGGTTACCTATTCTTATCTCTTACCTATATTGAATTAGTTGTATTTTCTTTCTGGCTGGTTTACAGAAATTCTTCATATATCTGGAAACTATGTTTTTATTAATGTTTTCAATACAGCTGTTTCCATTGTTACCTTTATATACAGTGACATTTGTGGGACAGAAATTTTTTCTTGTGGTTTATATATATTTAGTTTTCTTTAATTAAGCCTTTTAAATAATAAGTATAAATCTTCCCAATCTAAGATAAATATGTATTCTGCTCAAACTTTTCTGTAAATTTAATAGTACTGGCTTCTACACTATGTTAAAGTTCATGTTTATCTAAACTTGGATAATGAGACAGAAAGGGCAGCACAAATCAATGGAATATGGTGCGACTTTTCCTGGTGCAGTGTAAACAAATGTCTTTGCATCACATAGAAGTCATCAAAGCAATGACTCCATCTAACTCTACCTATGAGTTAATTAAGGTTAATTAGAGAAATGTGGGTGAGTCTCATCACTTGCATTAGTAACACTTGCATGCAACATAAGTGACAGCTCATGAAAGCTGTATCCCCATAGCGCTTTGCATGACTTGAAGGAAACTCCCTAGAAGAGTCCTGAAATTGTTACTTGTACAATTTTTAAGTTATGACTTTCCTGAGCCTGTTAAGTTTCGTGAGCTTCCTTAGTCTTGCAATCTCCTTCCTACTAGGAGAGCACATTTTAATTTAGAGGGAGCTATTCCATGTGGAAGAATATAGAGGAACTTTTATAAATATTGGGGGAGAACTTGCTCAGATAAAAACAAATTATAGAAGAATAACCTACAAATTGAGATATTATTGTATTTATTTTTAATTAAAATATAGTTATATAATTTCCCATCCTCTTTCTACCTTCAACCCATCCCATGTCTTCTGCTTCTAGCCCTTTTCATATTTCCTCTTAATCTCTTTCAAAATCATTGCCTTTATCTTTGATTATTATCTTTTCAAATATCTTTTACCTATCTGTTGCTATTTGTAATTCTATTTGTTTATTTTACTCTTTTGTCTCAATAAATGTGTAGAGTAGGCAAGTGGTTCAGTGGTAGAGCACTTGCCTAGTGTGTGCTGAGCCTAGTACTACCACAAAGTAAAATAAAATCCACAAATCACAATAGCAGAAAAATATATTCATACAAAAACATAAATGTTCTTTTTAGTTACCTTATTTTCTCTTTGAAGTCATCTTTATAAACAAAGAATCATCACTTCATCACCTTTTTTGGCTAATACTACTCATTTTTTTTGCTGTTTTTAAGTAAATTATTTATCTTTATTTTGTTTTAAAAGGTTTTCCCCATATGCACCATTGCTCCTCCTTCTCCTTTCCTGCCTCCCAGTCTTCCCTCAGCCTCCACTCCTGCATCCATTCCAAAGGGAGAGCAAGGAATCCCAAGGTGAGTCAGTTCAGCTTGGCATATCAATCGAGGTAGATCCCATTCCCCTCCCTCCCTGCCTCTTCCAGTATTAAGGCTGAGTCAGGTGTTGCTCTATAGAGAATGGGCTCCCAGATGCCAGTTTATGAACCAGGAATAAACTCTGGTTCTACTTCAAGGGGCTCCACAAACAACCATGCCATCCAACTGTTGACCATATTCTGAGGGTTTAGTTTCTTTCCATTAAGCTTCCTCAGCTGCTATTTCGGAATTAGTGAGCTCCCAATAGCTCAAGTCAGCTATCTCTGTGAGTCTCCTCCAAATGATCCTGATCCTTTTGCTCATATACTCTCTCCTCTGTCTCTTCAACTGAACCAGGAGCTTGTTTGATCTGGTGCTTAATGATAGATCTCTGCTTTTGCCTCCATCCATTGCTGGATGAAGGTTCTATAAAGAGTTAGGGTGGTCATTCATTTGATTACAGGGGAAGTCCTGTTTAGGCACTGTCTCCACTATTGCTTGGAGTCCTAACCAGGGACATCTTGTGGGTTCTTGGATGCATTCCTAGCACTAGGTTTCTCTCTAACCCCACAATGGCTCCCTCTATCAAGATATCTATTTCTTTGTTCTCCCTCTCTGTTGCTCCTCTTACTCAACCATCTCTTTCTCTCATGATCTCTTTCTACCTCCCCTTGCTCATTCTTCTATATGGTCTGAATTTACTCAAGAGATCAGCTCTATTTCCCCTTCCTAGGAGGATTCACAGATGTCTCTCTTAAGTTCCTCCTCCTACCTAGCTGCTTGGGTTTTGTGGAGTATAGCCTGATTATCCTTCATTTTATGTCTAAAATTCACTTCTGAGTGAGTACATATCATGTCTATCTTTCTGGATATGTGTTACCTCACTCAGGATAATACTCTCCAGATCCATCTATTTGCCTGCAAATTTCAGGATGTCATTATTTTTTCTGCTGAGTAGTACTTCATTGTATAAATGTACCACATTTTTAAAATCTATTCTTCAGTTGAGGGGCATCTGGATTGTTTCAGGTTCTTGCTATTATGAATAATGCTGTTATGAGCATAGCTGAGCTAATGCCCTTAGGTAAGGATGTGCTTTTTCGGTATATGCCCAATAGTGGTATTGCTGGATCACTGGGTAGATTAATTCTCAGTTTTCTGAGGAACCACAATACTGATTTCCAAAGTGGTTGTACATGTTTACATTTCCACCAACAATGGAGGAGTGTTCCCCTTGCTCCACATCCCCTCCAGGCATAGGCTGTCATCTCTGTTTTTGATCTTAGTCATTCTGACAGGTGAAAGAGGGTATCTCAAAGTTGTTTTGATTTGTATTTCTCTGATGGCTAAGGATGTTTAGCAGTTAAGTGTATTTAAGCCATTTGAAATTCTTCCAGTAAGAATTCTTTATTTAGCTCTGAATCCTATTTTTAAACTGGATTATTAGGCTTTTTGGCTTCTAGTTTCTTGAGTTTTTTATGTATTTTAGAGATCAGTTCTCTGTCATATGTAGGGTTGGTATAGATCTTTTTTGCATTCTGTGGCCTATTATTTTGTCTTATTGACTGTGTCTTTTGCCTTTAGAAGCTTCTCAGTTTCAGAAGATCCCTGTTATTAATAGTTGTTTTTAGTGTTTGTGCTATTGGTGTTATATTTAGGAATTAGTTACCTGTGCCAATGCATTGAAGGGTATTTCCCACTTTCTTTTCTATTAAACTCAGTGTAACTGGGTTTATGCTGAGGTCTTTGATCCATTTGGACTTAAGTTTGGGGCTGAAAAAAATCAGGGAATCATCACCCTTTATAATAGCTACAAATAGCATTAAATGTCTTGGGGTAACTCTAACCAAAGAAGTGACAGACCTGTATGATAAAAGCTTTAAGTCATTGAAGAAAGAAATTAAAGAAGATATGAGAAAATGGAAAGATCTCTCACGCTCTGGGATAGGTACTATCAACATAGTAAAAATGGCAATCTTACCAAAAGCAGCCTACGGACTTAGTTTTGCCAAAATAAAATCCTGTTCAATAATAGAACTTCAGGAGTCATTACCATCCCTGGCTTCAAGCTTTATATAGAGCTACAGTAATAAAAACAGCTTGTTACTGGCATAAAAATATACTTGTGGATCAATGGAATCAAATTGAAGACTCCAGCATTAATCCACGCATCTATGAACACCTGATTTTTGACAAAGAGGCCAAAACATACAAAAAGATAGTACCTTCAACAAATGGTACTGTCATAAATGGATGGATCGTGGTATGTAGAAGAATGCAAATAGTTCCATCTGTCACCCTGCATAAAGTAATTTTTTATTTAAAAAGTGTTTTCCCATACCTACCACTGCTTCCCCTCCTTCTCATCCCCATCCCTCCATCTATTCTCTAGAGAGGGCAAGTAATTTCAAGGTGAGTCAGGTTAGTCTGGCATATCCAGTTGAGGTATATCCAAGTCCCTATCCCCAGTATCAAGGCTGAGTAAGGTGTTCCTCTGTAGGGAATGCATGCACCAGAAATAAATTCTGGTCTTACTGCAAGCGGCTCCAGGAACTGCTCATGCCATTTGACTATTGTTTACATTCAGAGGGTTTAGTTCCTCTCTGTAAAGGTTCCTCAGCTATCATTTAAAGTCAGTAAACTCTCAATAGCTCAGTTCAGCTGTCTCTGTGGGTCTTCCTCTCACGACGCCTTTACTCATATACTCTCTCCTCCCTCTGTTCAGCTGGACTTGGAGCTCAACCTAGTGCTTAGCTATGGATCTCTGCTTCTGCCTCCATGAGGTGCTGGCTAAAGGTACTCACTAATAAGTGGATTTTATAAATTTTATTTTATAAAGCAAAGGGTAACCAGACTATAATCCACACACCCTGAGCATCTAGGTAACAAGAGGAACTTAAGAGAGATATCTGTGGATCCCCCTGTGAAGGGGAAATAAAGCTGATCTCCTGAGTAAATTGGGATCATGTGGGGAGTGAGCAAGGGGAGGTAGGAAGATATCATAAGAGAATGAGATTGTTGAGTGAGAGGAGCAACAGAGAGGGAGAACAAAGAAACAGATATCTTGATAGAGGGAGCCATTGTGGAGTTAGAGAGAAACCTGGTGCTAGGAGTGCACCCAAGAACCAACAATATGTTCCTGGTTAGGACTCCAAGCAATAGCGATAGCAATAGAGTAATGGTGCCCATAGAAGGCTTCCTCTATAGTGATGGGAATTAAGTAGCAGATCTTAGGTCCTAGATTGTCTCCTTTGTTGAGTTTAGGTGGTGCAGGGCCTTGGGTGTTGAACTATGCTTATCCACTCCTGTGTTATTTCCATAGGGTTTTCTTATTCTTTTCTACTTTAACAGTTCACACCCCATGGCACTGTTGTATGTAAGATGTCAATGTCATTCCTACAGTGCAATAAAAAAAATCCAGAAAAACAAATTCCAAGGTTTTATGATGTTTTACAGTGGTACACCAGTGGGCTTTTTATAGGACTCTGTGATAACAGGTCACTACCTAACCCCCTTTCATCAGAAAATGCACACACAGTTTGCTTCATTTGGGGTTCCTGGTTTAAGCCTATGTTTTCCCCATTCCTAAACTTCATTATTGGCTGAGGAGATGCTGAAAGCCTGTTCTTCTTGGCCATGATATGAAGAACTGGAATTGAGTCAGAAGCCTGTCACTTTGGGCATCTGGTGCTGGGGATCTGTGCCCATCAAGTTAAAACTGTGGACTGCTTTGAGCTCTTGTACTGTGTTACATTATTTTATTCAGATGCCACTTGCCATCTTTTAAACTTAAAAATACTTCAAACATTTAGTCTTGTTTTACACATGATTATAACAACAGGTTTGTTGAAAATAATAATGTTAAAAACAATAATTATCTTTATGAAGTTCTTTATGCCCCTAATTAATCATGAATTGAATCTTCTGGCATTCTTACAAAAGAAGTGTCTATTTCATGTTACAGATGAAGAAAACACGGCAAAGTCGCAAGACACTCCTGGTGACATTTCCTAAGACACATTTGTAGACATTTAACAACTTGCCATGAGGTCTCTTGGTCTGGTCTCTATAGTTGTTCTGGGAACTGCTTCCAAGCTGTTGGCAGCTGTATATTGAATTCAGTTTCCAAAAACAAGGAGTCCATGTCACTGCCACCACCTCCTGCTTTAAATGTAGGTGGAGGAAGAAAATCTAAGAGTGCAAACTCAGAGACTTGACTCCCAGCCCCAATCACATGACCACATGAGCGCACCACTTTGGGCCAGTGTGCTATCATTCATGAGTCACAGGCTTCTGTTCTGTGGATGAGAGCTTTAGCTTGGCATAGCCCTTATTATTCACTTGGCTGTAAAGACTTTGGAGTTTGTGATTGAACGGAGGGTTCAAGAATTCTCCATTTTCTAACTTACACCCAGAAGAAGGGAATAACTAATTTTCCTCTACTCCAAAAGGTTTCTTTATCAAATATTTAGAAGATTCTTCCAAGATAACAGAGGTCAGGGCCAGGATTGAGATTTCCTATTGTGATGATGGCATTCATTTTCTCCATTCCTTTTTTCTGGAGCAAACCTACCCTGAACTCTTCAACTCCCAGTTCTTTCTCCCATCTCTTTCTAGAGCTACCCTATTCAGTGGATGCTTTTTGCTAATGTACAGATTGGCACTGAGCCATTGCCCACAGAAGGTGCTCATATGGACTACTGGTCAGTAATGTGCTGGTTGCATTTATTTTTGTAATCATACTCTATCAGTAGTACCAATGCCTTGCCTGGCTTTTACATTTGAAACAGATGCAGACCTTTACCTTTCAAAGTACCTCACTTATAGGCTGAGTAGAAGTTGTGTGGGAAGTAAACTGATGATAGGCAGCACTGGGTAGAAGGATGAGAAGAAAAAGAGAGTGTACCTTAAAGCCCGATTCAGAGTGAGAACCTCTGGTGTTGGTGGATCTGCAGGGGATGATAAGGGATCTCAGCATCCCATCTTTGGGAGGCTATTGCAGACTCCCTGCTGTGGCTCAGGTGGCTGCATTCCTGTCTGGAGACAAGTGAGAAGAAAAGGGGATCTAAAAACCGCTCAGCCTCTAGCCACTCCATAGGAGTATCTATTTTGACAAAATAAATTGTGGATTTGTCCTAAGAACTCAGGCAGCAGAGACTGTGGCCTCATCGCTGTTCTCATGCTTGAAGACTTTTTCTCTCAGTAATGAGAGTGTCGCATGAGCAGGCCTTTCCCCAACTGCTCTGGCAACAGGACAACTTGTGCAAGGATGGATTTTTCTTCATTGATTCTAATCTTCTTCCTGACTGACTGTCTTGGCTGCTTTGACATATTGAACACTGAATAGTCCCTGAGTAATTCTTGAGCATTTGGGGATCGTTTTTATTTTTACAAGACAGCAGAATCCAATGGAATGATTTATCCATGTACCAGAAGAGGAAGTGAGGAGGAAGAGCTTTCATTCTGGGAATAAACACAGACTCAACAGAGAATTTAAAAAAAAACACACAGAACAAAAGATTCACACCCAGTCTTCAGTAATTTCATAATTTGGTAAGGATCCACAGCCTCATATAGAGATGAACATTAATGGATAAAGGGCTTTTACAGCTGTGACTTCAGCCATGATTGATGAGAAAATGCTACTGGAGGGAGAAAAGGAAAATGAATATTTATTAATGGAATAGTGTTGGGGGCTTAAAATCCAAGGAGATCCATCATTTCAAATTCAAGGTTGGATGCATTCAGAACAAAATGTTCAATACATTGGCCCCACAGCTGAGCTATGGGCTAGAAAATTCACAGGCTCTGCTGTCACTGGGAACATGGGGAACTTTCTGGAGATGTTTTCTTGTTTCAGTCCCCGTTGACATCACCTGGAGTGGACAGCATTTCATCAGTAATCATTATGACAACAATTGCCTCACCTGTTAGAGCACATGGAGTTATATGATCTGATCATCCATCCAGAAATTAATATATCATGTCTGCATACTTTCTCTGACAATGATAGTTATGGCCTCTGTGCTGACAGCTTGGGAATTATTAGGAAGCTTTTTCCTCTAACATGGCTTCATTAGTTCTCCCTGGAACTTCACAAAGGCAGTGCTTTGCCAACAAACAGTCCATCTTGAAGTCTTATGTAGTTCTTCTCTGGAGAATCCTTTGCAATGCTTACTCCCTTTGTATTGGTTAATTTATTAAGACTTAGAAAAGTGGGTTTCTGTTTGGTGAGCCACCACTTGCCTGCTCTAACTTCATAAAAATTTGAAGATGGGAAATATCAGCAGGCATTGTTGGTCTCCTTTGTGATGGTATTGGTTTACATGTGAGAAGCTTGTTCAGATAATTAACAACACGGATATTGTAGCTTAAGGTTTTGACAAGGAAGGAGAAATTGGTGGATGGCATTTAACTGCCTAATTTAACTCAAGGTTTTGAAGTGTTGCTGGAAGCTTCAATTGTAGATTTCAGCTAATGGACAACCCCCAAACATATCACCTTACCCCAACAGAACCAATGCACACAATCTCATCAGTGCATTGGCTTCACTAAAACCAATACTTTAAAAAAATTTTTTTAGATTATGGGAGTATTGGCATAGTTGTTATATAAGTCAGCCTACACTAAATTTTTGATAACACTGTCCAGCTAGAAAGTCTTGCTCTTTGCATTGTCCTAATTGTGTTGTGTCTAACCAGTTATTTTCAGACTATAGAAGTTGACTCTGACGATTTGGTTGTATATGCTATTGAAAAGCATGAGTAGCTATTATGTTAGACAGTGTGTTTCAATTTATTTAAAGCCATTGATATATCCCAATCCAGACAATGGTAGTCTTGACAACCAAAGGCATCCAATGTTTAATTTCAAGTCCAAAGCAGGCAAAGACTGATTTTTGTTGCTTAATAATCATGCCAGAAGAGGAATTTCCACTTACTCTTGGGACAGCTAGTCTTTCTGTTGGGGAAAGCAATCTGCTTTGATCAATCTACCAATTTAGATGTTAACCTCATCCAAAACCATCTGCACGGACATACACAGAGTAATGTCTGGCCAAATACATGGGCACCCCAGGGCCCAATCAAGTCAACACAAAAAATTAACCATCACAGCAGCTCTGGGAAACTAACAGACAAAGTAATACCCAATAATGCATAAAAAGGATATACTGAAGAAATATTATGATTGAAATTAGAGGAGCTTGTGACTGGTATGCTCTAAGTGTCAGAAATGAGTAATTACTATAAAATATTTCTACCCATATGATGGAATAGAGGATGTACTGGGGAAATGGTATAGAGAATACAATAATAACACACACACATAAACACACATGATGCTTTTATTAGATCTTAATAAAACTAAGGGATAAATTAAACTTTAATCATGCCATTATTTTCACTATTAAGAAACAGAGCTGCAAAACTGTAAGTAGTGAATTGTCTAAATTTAGTAATAACAGAGAGGATGATGTCAATTCATGGATTGCCCCCCACCAAACCCTTCAATTAAATCTCTTTTCTTAATTTTTTAAAAGGGTTTTGTCTTGGGTAAGTATATTTTTTGGAGCTCACATGGGAATGGAGGCAGATGTTAGAGGAGAGAGTTTTGCATATAGAAGAAAGATGGAATGGTACTATTTTGGCGAGTGTAGACAAACTAAATACAAATGAGTCTGTGGATGTGACTCCAAGGTACAGCACTTATGTAGCACATGTGAGGTGCAGGCTCCAGCATCACAAAACAAACTAAAGACTAATTTTGTGAGAAGACAGGAACACTCTAAGAAACTTAGATCCTTAAGCACAAAGATCTTCACTGCTGTTATCATGAAAAGTGGGTCCAAGAGAATCAGATTGAGTAGTAGGCAGGGAAATAATTGAGAGGCTTTTTAGATAGTCAGAATGTAAAATAATTTTGTAATAAAACTGTCATGTGACTAGTGGTATTGTTATCATTGCCAGGGAGGAAATGTAAGCTGGAATTCAGTCCTGATTAGGGACAGTGGGATAAAGACTTGGATACATGGTTGTTCTACATGCAGAACTCCACAAGGCTGGTTCTTGCAGCACCAGCCTGGACTGGGCTGACCTGTAGATGTCTGCCCTAAATCCCACCATTGATTTTTTTCTCTCACAATATTCCCATGTTCCTTTTCCATAGTTTATTGGTTGTTGGACGCAGTTTGGGCAAGGGAGGGCTGAATTTGAAGAGCCTCAACAAACTGAAAAGCACAAGAGAAAATGAAACAGAACTTGTTCCCCAAGATTTCATCTTTCTTTGTTGTTACAAATTCTGCAACTTCCCATTCTACTAGTGGCTTTTCATGAGGTCTCTTGGGTGGAATGAATTGGTTGGCAAAAAGTTGAACACCTGTTTATCTAGAGATTGATGGCCTGGTTTCCAGAAGCCATTGGCATTCCACTGCGTAAGGGGCTGCTCCTTCTTTGGTCTTTAATCCAAATTGCAAGTGAAAAGTCACAAAGAATTGCATTACAGGGCAATTGTTGGTAGGTAGGCTCACATGTGATGCAAGGAGGCTTATTCTACTCAGGCTGCCAACTTAGCCTTTGGTGAAACAAATTTGTTCTATGATTAAAAGTCTAGAAGGGTTAAGCCTAGAAGTCATGAATGGGCACAAATATAAAATGAGTCACTATATAGTAATGGAAAAGGTGACAATTTTCGGGTCATAATTTGCCTTTGTACTATAAATGATTATGTGTAGGTATCCATGTATGCACATATAAACACATGAACTTATTTTGTGAGTTCACTTGAGAGCTTATGTAAGGACAAACCCTTGACTGCAGAATGAGAGGAGCAATAAAGAGGGAGAAAAAGGAAAGAGAGATGGAGATTTTAATAGAGGAAGTCAATGTGGGGCTGGAAAGAGATCAGGTGCTAGGGAAACCTCCAAGACCTCACAGGATGTCCCTGGCTAGGTCTCTAACCAGTAGTGAAGGTGGTGCCTGGATAGGACTTCTCCTATAATTAAATGAATAATCACCCTAAGTGTCACCACAGAACCTACATCCAACAATGAATAGAAGTGGAGGCAGAGATACATGGCTGAGCTCTTGATCCAGCTGAGAGCTGGGGAAGAGAGTCTGTATGAACAAGGGGATAGGGATTATGAGGGAAATTCCCATAGTGATGTCTGGCTGGAACTCTGGGGAGCTCACTGAATCAAGAACACTCACTGGAGAACCATCGGGAAAAGGAGCAAGGTCCTCCAAGGTTAAGCAACTGTCGATTGACATGGGCAGTATATGGAGACTCAAGGGGAGGGATCAGATTGTGTTTCTGTGCATGGGCTGGTACCTCAGAGCCCATTCTCTTCAGAGGAACACCTAACCCAGTCTTGATATTAGGATGAGGAAATAGGACTTGCCTGGAGTAGATGGGACTTGATGAGCTGACCCACCTTGGGACTTCTTACCCTTTTGGGGGAAGGGACGGGGAGGAGAAAGGCTGAAGACTGACTGGGAGGGATTGGGAGGAGGGAAGGGAGGGGGACCAAGAGAATACATGGATAAAAAATATTTTATTTTGTAGATAAAAAGTTAAAAAACAAAAAAAAGTCTAGATGCTGATACCCTGACTCAGAGGCACTGTTTTAAGCTGATAATGGAGTAATTTGTTACTGGGCAGTAGGTAACCAATACACCATTTTTGCAGAAGCAAATATTATAATAGGCACCATTAAAACAAAGATGTTACGTAGTTATAATAAGAGTATTTTATACTAGCTTTAGTCCTATGACTTCATGCTGTATTTCACCCCCCCCCCATTTCTGTGTAGCAAGGTGCTCAGTCAATGGTTAGTTTCAGTGAAAATCTCAATTCACTGACATTGAAGACAGGAAGATAATTTTTGATTTAAAAACTCTTTGAAACAACAAGAAGTCCCATGATAACAGAAAAAATATGTAACTGACAATTCTACAGCCTCTTTCTACTAAATATTATTCATCTAGCCAAACATGACTAACACTTTCCTCGTACTCTTTCTGCATGAGAGCTGGGAGCACATGATCTTGAGACCCTTGGCCTAGCCCTAGTGTCCATTATTTTACTTATGACAGCAGAAGACCTCTCAGCTTTTTGAAAATGACTATAGACATCTAATCAGAAACGTGCTCTTGTGTTATCACAAAGCTAGCTGGCTTTGACCTGTGCTATGAATGATGCTTTTTGTTAGTCTTGGGAGTGAGAAAACTGGCATCTTACTCAGTCTGGGAAACAGCCTGGACCAGAAGTAATGGCAAATGACAATGCCAAATGCAATTTGAAATTTTAAGAGCCATAGAAAAAGTACACACATACATACACACACAGGTATATGATATGCAGGCATATGTACACAGGTATATGGATGTACTCACTTGTACATGTGTGTATGGAGGGTAGAGGTTGACTGTACATTTTCCTTTATAAATCTCAACTTCCTCCCCACCTCCTTTTTAAATATGAGGCTAGAAATCTCACTGAACCTGGATGTCAATCATTTAGGCTAGCTCAAGATCTGCCTCTCTCCAGTCCCTAGCACTCTAACCTTTTTTTTATTTTTTAATGGGTGCTGGGTATCTGAGCTCACCTCCCTGTAACACCAAGTTTCTGACCAGCCTAGCTCCATGGTTCAGACAGACCAGCCCACTGTCATTTATTTGGACCAGCAATTCCAAGTCCTAAAGAAACATAAAGACACTTATTAATTTCAGGCTGTTTCAGGTATATTGCTAGCTAGCTCTTTCATCATAATTCAACCCATTTCCATTAATCTGTCTTGCCACATGGCCTGTGGCTTACATATTTCGTTATATCTTACATCATGGGCAGCTGGATCATGTTTCCCTTGACTCTGCCCCCTGTCCCCTATGTATGCTTCAAATTCCCACCTACTTCTATGGTGCCTGCCATGGCCAAAACAGTTCTTTATTTAAAGAATAATATTCACAACATACAGAAAGACATTCCCACATCAGCTCCCCTTGATTGCACATCAAGCCCTTTATCTACTGAGCCATCTCCCAGATCCTGAAATTAATCTGTACCATTTATGATACACCTGATGCATTTTTGTGTGTATGTGTATGTACATGTATATTTGTGTGTGTTCCAGGTTTATCTGTGTGCATGAGTACATGTAAATGTATATATGCAGATCAGAGCTCAACATTAAATAAAATTCCTTGGGCTATTCACATTGTTTTATGTTTGGTATAGTTTTTCATTGGCACAGAACTTGCCTATTTGGTTAGACTGGTTAACCAAAAAGCTCTCCAGTGCTGTGATTATAAGCCAGTGCCACTATGCCCAGCTTTTTTTTTTTTTTTTTTTTTTTTTTTTACTTAGGTTCTGGAAAGCCAATCTAGACCAAGGTTAACTGTGGAATCCTTTTACAAATTAGACTGAGTTGTCTCCCCAGCCATCAACGCATGTAAGGTTTATTATCATGGAATAGAAATGCAAATCATTAATGATACAGTTTATATGTTATCTTCTGTATTACATCTTTAAGCTATGGTATGTATTTTATTGTGTTTATAACACATCTTATTTTTAGTGCTTAATATCCACATATAACCAGTGTTTGCTGGAGTCAAAGAGGATGATTCAGAATACATGAAGAGAATATACCTCTATGGACTTCTCCGGACCCAGCCCCAGGCTTCTGTGGACTCCTGACAAGCTCTCACACCTTTTCTGTTGCATGCCTTCAAGCTCTGGAGATTCCCACCTCCTTCAGCAATCTCTCATCCCCTTCACATACTGTACAGTGCAGCTACACTTGGGGTGGAGACAGCGGGCAGTGAGTTCTTGGAATTCCTCACTAAAGATCTTTTACTGAAATAGGAAACATAATGGAACATACATTATGGCGGCATTCAAACTGTTCATCAGCTATCCATTACATCTGCCATCTCCCTTCTGCCAGTGGAGGTAACAATGTTATTACAGGGGGAAAAATCTTATTTTAATTACAATCCAATCAGAAGATGCATCCATTATGCAGAGTGCTTTGGCATGTTCTAAAGTTTTAATTTTCTCACAGAGTAGAGCCAATGCTGCAGAGAGAAAAAGATTCTTTGTATACTTATTAATTTTATCATCAGAAAAATATTCATTTGGTATATACTATGTGGAGGTATTGGGTTTTATGGGGGAACAAAGAGTTCGATAGTCTTTAGCCCCTCCCTTTAAGAAACTCATAGCTTTTTTTTTTTTTTTTGAGTGGGTGGATAGTCACAAACAGATATGTGTATAGTGTGGCCACTTGTCCTTATGAGAGCCCTGGAGAGGGGGCGTTGGGAGGAATCTGTGAGGTGGGATAGCACTGACCTGGGTAAGATTTTCATGTGTCATCATGGATGGAAAGGGAGAGGAAGGAGGTTATTTCTGACTGAGAGACTGCTGTGATGATATGGCACGGAGAGGTAAAACTATACATTGGAATTTTCTGCAAGAGCACATCTTTGTAGCAGGCTGATCTGGAGGCGGGTGTGAGGCCCTGGTGGGCAGTGCAGCTGTGCAACAAGGTCGAGCTGGATACGGCAGGATTTTCCTTCCGGGCTGAGGATACTGTATCTTATTTTCTGGGCTGAGTGAAGCCAGGGAAGATTCTACGCAAGGCTGTAAAAGGATCCTAGCTGGGTTTGGGAGAAGGATCTGAAACCTGTGTGCCTTTTTGCACTATAGTCCAGAGAAGAAAAACCTGGGAACATTTTGTGTCTTGTGAGAACAAACAATATTAAAGTAATGGGTTTATGCATTTTTTGACCTTTAAAAAATGGTATTTTCAGCAAACTTCCTCCTCCCTACCTTACTCTTGTTAAATATTTCATCTCAACTGGAAAATACCTACAACAATGATTTTTTTTTTTTTAACGGTTTTAGCCTTTCAGTAATAAACCAAAATAAACAGTGGGGGAGCTTAAAAGGCCTTTCAGCTGAGCACGATGAAGGCAAATGCCTCTGGTTTATATTATTGTTAGAAATCGTGGAGTCTGTCCTGGAAATCCCAGATGGAGGAGGGCATAGGCGAAGGACTGAGCATGGCAAGGATCCCAATCTAATAGTGTGGTAGTGCTTCTTCCTTGCACAGAGTTTATACACATGTCCCAGAATCTCCCTGTCAGAGGCAAGGATTCTGTTTTCTTCCCTCTAGAAGGACTTGCAGGGAAAGCCCCAGTGACAGAGATGAAGAAATCAAGACTCCTCTTTCATAAAGCCATCGAGAAAACTACAATGGTTTTGCAGCTTAATGCCCTGAGCACTGTAACAAAGGCACTTTCTGGCTGGAGGGCATTGTGCCTTAATATAGCTCTTTGCCTAGACTAAATTACAGTGTGTCTGTCTGTCGCTGCTATGACCTTGAATTACCTGGAGTCACAGATAATAGCAATGAGCAAATATCTACTTTTTGTCTGTTTGCACCGTAAACCTTCCTGTGTGAGCCTTTCTCACTCTGCCCCTCCCACCTGCAATGGCTGTCTAGGCATCTGTTCAGACATTTGCACAGCAAATACCCAATGAATACCTACTGTGCACTGCATCCCAAGGGTTCAAAGACAAATAGAATGCAGCTCTTCAGCTCCTTATGGGCTGCATGCATGCTAAAGCCTCAAGATGTCATAACTGTCTTCATTGTCAAGGTTATAGGAACTCAGCCTACCTTGTCATGGAGTTATTGACCTTTTCAGTTAACAGCTTTGATATCAATTGCTCAATATTGTGTCTCCTCCCTTCCTCTAATTCAAATGTTGAGACCCTAATGGCATTAAGAGATGGAAACTTTGGAAGGTGACTGTATTAAGTCCTAAGGAATTACTTTGTGAGGTTTTTTGCACTCCAACTATGTGAGAATATAGAAGATGAAGAATATAGAAGAATATAGAAGAATATATAGAGAATATAGACCCATCTATAAATCATGGGTCCTCATGGAACACTGAACTGACTAGCATGTTTATCCTGAACTTCCAGCCTCTAGAACAAGAAATAAATTTCTGTTTTTATAAAACACAACATTTCAGATATTCTGAAAGTGTACATGGAGAGGGTGAAGAGCACCATGATTAGATAAAGTCAGCTCATCCCTTCAGTAGATAACCAGATTTTGAACACAGATATGTGTTTTGATGCTGGAAATGTGAGCAAAGCAAATCATAGATCTTCTACTCATAAAAAACAAAACAACAAAATCAAGACCTGATGAGAAGTGATGTGAAAATAATGAAATAAAGAAAGAACAAGCACATTGGAGAAAGGCTAAGGCCTTTTATTCCTCTACTCCACTCTCATCAATCTTGATGTTGGTGAGCTCCCTGGCTCATAGACAAAGCTGGCACTGGTTGATGAGGTCTGGAAGAACCAGAATTGATTCTGAATCTTGTAGGGGGCTTTAGGATGGAAAGGAGAACTAGCATCAGTTCCTGAATAGACTTCCTGAACTTGAATCAACTCTCAAGAATGTCCAGAAATAGGCAGAAGCCCAGGAGAGCAGCACAGAGGCACAAGTTTCATGTCCTTAGAGTCCATGGCTTTTTTCTGCAGTGGGAACTATGACAATTTCATCTCTGCTGTCAGCCTATGAGGACTGCTCCACTTGAATGTGGGCCCACTGGGAATCCCTAGTCAGGGAGTTTGTAAAGCCAGCCTTAATTTCTGATGTCTTTCTAAATAGTCACACATCAAATGATGCTTTGATGGGGAGCTTTTGGGCAATGGAGGTTATAATATAGGATGATAGAGTTCAGTCATCTTCAGGATTGACAAGAAAAGGCTTCGTTGTTCTCTTTCCCAGATGGGGGGACATAGAGATCCAGGTAGGCAATCAAGACTAATGAGGGACATTGGTCATTTACTGGAGCAGAGATGGAATAAAGAACTTCCAGGGTGGTTTATCATAATAAAAGTAACTTACAAACCTATTTATATAGTCAGAGAGATTTTTTGACAAGAGGCTTAGAATATCCTTGTGTTTTTCTATATGGCTGAGACACTTCACCAGTTAAGCATGAAGCTTAAAAACACACTAGTACATGAGGAGATGTCCCACAGTTGGAAGCTGCAAGAGAGCAAGACATTGTCTGCAATCTATGTGTGGTCTCTTCTCAGGACTTCATGAAGTCCTTCTGGACAGAGTCCAGATGGAGTGGCCTGGCCAGCTGGTATAGCAGCTAGCCTTTATTGTTGGTTAGACATGAGATGTGTCCAGTGAACCATCTGACAAGCAGCCAATGTGCCTTAATTGGTGCCAGCTGGGTGCCCTGTCCACACAGTATTACCTCTGAGGTGGACTACCGTAAGCACAGTGACAGGAAAGAGGCCTGGGGGCATGCTATTGCATTCTAGAGTGCATGCTAGCCTAAATCAGTGGATCTTACCCATCAGTGTGAAATCAGCTTAGCCAAGGAGTGCTTCTGAGAACCACTTCCTAGCTCTATTATCCTGAGAAATGCTAATATTCAGAAAACTAATATTTTTTTGTAAGCACTTTTGGTCATTCTACTGGCATGATCTATGTTTGAAAGATGTCTGGTATTGTGGTTTGTATGTGGATATATGTGCATATTTTCTTTTTGCTAAACTTGTTTAAAATTTCCTACCTATTCCCTGAACCCTTGCTCTATCTGTCACTCTCTGAAGTAAGTATGATGCAATGTGTGGGGTTGAGCTTCATGCTGAGTGATTTTGCATAGGCAATGTGTACCCTGGAGTGTCTGCAGTGAGGGATTGTGGGTACCTTTCTGGGAAGGGTTCATGGAGATCTCTGCTGGCAAATGAAAGGGTGTTGTAGAAACTGAAATGAGGGTCCTGGAAATAGCTACAGCCTTCAGGCCACCTCAGGTGCTAATGAGTTTCATCACTAACTGGCAAAATAGATGCACAACATCTAAGATATGTTAGCAATCCATTCTCTGTGCAGAAAATGCCTGCAGATTCAGGGAGAAGTTAGTGAATCTAGTCCCCTTACATCAGTTTCTTGTATTTTTGTGGACCACCACTCAACTGTCCTCCCATTTTGCACATTGCTCTCATTTGTTAGCATCTCTTTCTCCCTTCCACTACCACTTCTGAGTCTCAGGAATATGTCCCTGTCCTGGGTGCCCAGAACAAGCTTATCAGAAGATTGGTTTGTTGTGACAATAGCAGATGTTTCCATATGCATTTCCCAGAATTTACTGTTTGACATGAGAACAAAGGCAGGAAAGGTTTATGGAGTGCTAATCATCAGACCTTCTTATTCTCCTTAGCTCTTCCTCTGAGCAAAGATTTATTCCCATTTACCTTCTAAAGAAAAAAATATTAAAGGTGCTCCTAAGGTTAATGACTTAGATTCCTATCAGCACCGGAACAAAAAATTCAGACACAGATGATTCATCCAAAATGTAGGATGAAAGGTTCATTCTTCACACCATGATGCTTATAGGCTGAACAAAGATAAGGCATGAGGAGAACCTGGGTGTGTGGTGTGACCATGTCTGTGTGTGTGTGTGTGTGTGTGGGGGGGTGTATAAATTTTGAATGCAAGTAATGGTGAACAATGTTCTTTTGCCCAAAGTGAGCCGTTTTCCCCTCTCCTCCCTCCCTTCCCTTTCAACTTCTAGATCTCTTATAAATTATTGTTTGGACAATCCTCCCCTCATCTCCGATGAGATACTGCTTCTTCCGGCAGCTATGCCCAGGTCTAGGTCAGCTGTCTATTTGAAAGCTTCCAGAGTATTCATTCCTAGCTTGTTGGGCATTGCACTGTGATTTGCAATTGTTTATTTACTCGTGTGCAAACACTGTTGGACTATGAGCTCCATAAGGGCTGGCAGCAGGATTATCATGTTCTCTGTCCCAGCCCCAGTGAGGAGTAATGAGTATTTGTTAAAAGAGTGAATAAACAACATGAGAAGGAGAAACAAATGACAGCCACAGAGTCTTGGTGTCTCCTGTGAGAAGACAGATGTCCTCTGTGTCTTGTGTGGGAGCAAGCATCTGCAAGGCTCTGCTGGGAAAGACACTGATACATTTACAGTACTTACCAGGTACCTAGTAGTCACGTGCTTTTGCTCATTTCATCTGCATAATGAGGAGACTGAGCAAATCCTAAGGCTTAATGGAGAAGTTAACCGGAATTTGAGATGGACTTCAAAGGGTTAGTTGTGCATAGAAGGCAGGGGGAAGATTGGACTTGATCTTGTCCTCTGACAGTGTGCAGGTAGCTGTGTGTTCAGAAGACAGTGGAAATCATGCATGTGAGATCTGAAGGCTTTACAGGCATCCTGTGTTTTCAGACAGAGAAGCTGGTAGGAAATCACCCATCCTCCAATCAATAGTAACCACAGGGATCACATGATCTCATGTGCTATTCTGGCTAGACCCATCTTTCCTTTCTGTGACTTCCATGAGATTTGTGCACTGGTCTTTTATGTACCTTGGAGACATCATTTATGAACATTCTTATATTGCCTGAATGATATTGTCTTAATTGCCCAGGAATGTGATTTTGGATTTCAATTGTAAACTTAACAAGATATGGAATCACTTGGGCAGGGCATCTCAAAGGATGAGTATGGGGGGATTGTCTAGATTAGGTTAGCCAGTGGGTTTGCCTGTGTGGAATGATCTTGATTATGTTAATAGAAGTCTCTACCTTCAGTGGAGAGCATCATTCCCTGGTTAAAGAATCCTCGACTGTGTAAGAGGGAGGGAAAGGGAGATGTCCAATAGTATACTTATGTTTATTGCTCTCTGCTTTCCAGTGTGGTTGGAACATGTCAGCTCGACTCTTTACTGTGAAGGACTCAACTTTGAACTGTGTACTATAAAGTCAGCCCCTTCTCCTTTGACTTACTTTGTTGAACAATTTTATCACAACATATCACAACAACAGGAAGAAAGACAGTCCAAACTGCTATAATGAGTTATTATAGACACCAAAGATTATGAACAGCAGAAATGCACTGCTCACAATTCTGGAACCTTGAAGCCCATGACCAAGCTTACAAACATGGCTGGGCTGCATGAGAATTCTTTTCTGAATCCATACTGCTGTCTTCACATGATATGAAGAAGACTTGAAAGTTCAAATTTTCCTTTAAAAGATCATAGATACGATTTATGACAATCTTACCTCATTATTTCATTACCTCCTAAAAGTCAAACTCCAAGTCACAAAGAAAATTGGGAGTTCAAATACAAATTCTAGGAATTACAAACATTCAGTCTATATTTTGCTTTTCCTAAGGGAGTAGGAGAGGGGGAAGTGAGTCATAGAAGGACAATGGACAAGAGAATAAAATTGGTGATGTTAGTTACAAAGCCACTAATGAGGCTGAAGTGTTATTAGTGCTGAAATTATAATAAAAGATGTGCCTCATAAATTCTACTTTCAGTGTGTGCAGACAATTGGAAGAAGAATGTATGGTAGGTGAAGAATTCACATATTTTCCAAAGAAAGATAGGGCCCTGAGCTAGGACTGTGTTATATTAAAGATGATGTCTGCCAGAATATTGTACCTGGACATAAAGCATGGAAAATATGAAGAATGGCCTGTATGACATTCATGTGTGTAGGTCCATCTACTGTCAGCCATTGGGTGAGAAGCTGTCTAGTTTATCTCATGGAAGGAAAGAAGCATTGTAAGTCAGAATAGGACTAACCCCCTGGGGAAGAAAAAACAAACAAACAAACAAAAAACTAGATGTGTTCTCAAGACTGTTGTAGAAGTTTTCCTGCCCTATTTGAGCCAGAGGTTTGGACCTGGCCCGCAGTGGCTTTTATACCCCAAAGAAATGAATCAGACGCTTATATTAACTTCATACCATTTGGTCTATGTCTCAAGCACATATACCATAGCTCTTTCATCTTAATTCAACCCATTTCTAGTATTCTACCTGCCACGTGGCCCAGCCGGTGGCTCACCTGGATTCCTTACATATCTCTTCTTCGGGGGTCAGATGGAGACTGATTAACTCCACCCTCCTTCTACCTGTCTGTCCTCTGATTCTTCACCCACTTCTACGGTGCTGCACATAGGTCAAAACAGCTCCTTTATTTTCAGCATACAGAGAACACTTCCACCACACAAGACTATTAAGAGCAAGTGTCTCAGAGGTTTCACAGTGTCCCTGTAAGTCAAAAAAGTTGGAGCTGAAGATAAACATCTCATCTTTCAATAAAACTTTGTTTACTTCTGTGTTGCTCCACTGCAGCCATTGGAGAAACAATCCTGTAGGACTATGATTCTGGCATGCCTGTCCCTTGCTTCTCCACTCAATCATCTCTTCAGCTCAACCCTGTGTGTAGATAGCTTTGTGGAAGTTTTTTGTTGCTGTTGTTGTTTTGTTTTTGTTTTGATTTGGAAGATATTTGTGTTTATAGGATGAAAAAAATTAATAAAAGAAAATTTAAAAGAAAAATCAGAGTTACTACACATTAAGGCCTATTTCACTCACATCTTACCCTCGTCTTTGCTTGAAAATTCATGTAAATATAATCACTACCCTGAGTTTTTAATATATAACTGCAGCCAGGACACTTCATATTGTGCTCATAACATAGTTTTGGTTTCACAGAAAACTGTCCACATGGAACCTTGAACTTATCTGTTTTTCTCTCTTCTGGTGATTGCCTTGGAATGTCCTCAACACCAGGGCTTTCAGTAAAGGGCTCATGCTCAGAGTTTCTAGTGTCTCTTGAACTTTGTCTTTAGTTCCTGCTAGCCAGGTCCATTAAAGGGAAATGTCACATCTAGAAGAAAAAAGTTCAATTCAACCCTCTACGAGAATAGGTCTCACTAGACCTGAATTTGTGATTCTGGGATAAGATGAAACACTGTGGCTGTCATTACCGTAACCCACTTGGATTGCATAGTGAAAGTACAAAGCTCACATGTCCTTTGCAGAATTAATCATCTGTCCTATCAGATCTTCCTGATTCCTTTCCCTCTAAATTGCAGGCATTGAAACACCCGATGGGAGGTATCTAACACAGATGCTAGAAAGTTGATGGCACTGATAGACAGGTGTTAATCAGACAGAGGATGATTATGTCTCTTTTAGTAAAGTGCTTCTTCCTGGGTGCTGGGTGAAAGGAATATGTAACTAGCAGGTTTTCCTAGACCTCTCCTTGTTTATGTGTAGTGAAAAGTGGAAACACTGTTCACAACTCATTA
Organism: Sigmodon hispidus; assembly: GCA_004025045.1. NCBI lineage: Eukaryota > Metazoa > Chordata > Mammalia > Rodentia > Cricetidae > Sigmodon > Sigmodon hispidus. The sequence goes on along the minus strand of PVIH01012916.1, from coordinate 24,501 downwards.
TCCATTCCTCCTCTTCTTTTTTTTTCTTTCATATATTTTAATTCTTAGATGAAAGTTTTTAATCTAGAAGTCTTGATCATTAAGAAACATATTAATTTTAAAAATTATCTTCCTTCTAAATAATCAGATAATGGCAGGCATTCTAAAAGCAATACTCAGGTTGGTAGCCAATCCTATATTCTAGCAGATTTCCTTTTGAGGTATAAATACTTAGTGTGTTTTTGAGAGGCTAGAAAAAACAGAGAGATTGAAGATGGAGAAAAGAAGTGAAATGATTTACAAATTCTTATTGTCTTGAAGTTCCTTGTTATTCCTGGACTTTCAAAGGATTTTTCTTAAAAAAAATAATGCACACATACGTGAATGTGTGTGTATGTGTGTTCATGTTCTAGTGAGTGTACACCTATGCACATCCATTGTGTGTACAAATTCATGTTTGGAAGCCAGAGAATAACCCTGGGTGTCACCCTATGGAATGTCATCCACTTCCAAGACAATATCTCTTTTTAGTCTAGATCTAAGTAATTAGCCTAGGCTAGCCAGCCAGCAAGCCCCAGGAATCCTCCTAGTTCTACCTCCCCAGCATTAATATGATTAATGTGAGCCATCACACCTATATTTACTTATATGTGGGTTCTAGTGATTAACTCAGATTCTCATGCTCAGAAAATAAATACTTTATGGACTGAGCCAACTCTCCAGCTCTGCATATTCCAGAGCATTATTTAGAGACATAGCTCATATTGGTCTTGGATCTGGGAACAGGATAGCTGATATACTACCATTTACTTTACCTCACAGTGAAGACATTGAAGACAGTGGTTCTTGTTCTATAGGTTGTGAGATGTGTTTCATGGAGATAGTAAGCCTAGGAGGTTGATAGAGAAGTTATAATTTTGTTGAACTGAGTGTTTCTTTATATGAATGGGGATAATGTATATTAATGAGGAAATATAGATTTTTTTTAAATCTCTTAAATGTTACTGAGTGATTGTGTTGAATGAGAATGATTTCCGAATTCTACCTATTCTCTGTGCTCCTGTCACTGCATAATGGTATAAGAAGTCTCTGCATTTTATGAATCTCCACTGTCTGTCTGGACTCCTAGTGTGAAGAGGTTAGGATACAAAATAAAAGGGAGTGGAGCTTTATATGTGAGTGGGTCTGCTGGACTTGTGTGTGTTCTTGTGCAAGTGTGAACTGTGGGTTCCCGTGTGAATACATTTGCAAAGTATTTTAGAAGTGATGGCCCATTGCTTTTCAAAAATAGAGTTGCTTTTCTAAAACAGAATTGCTGAGTAAGTAGAAGGATGGCTCTGAGTTTTAGAAGGAGCCTTCTAGAAATTGGTGCTAGGAGCTTGTTAATGGTACTGAGAGGTGGCAAGGAAGATGCACAGAGCATGCTGTGTTTTGCATTTCAATCTCTGCAGATCCTCACTCCCTGCCTATGCATATTTAAAAATCCTTTCAATATATAAATAGGATAATTCTCTCTCCTCATCCCCACCAGAGTTCATTTAACAGGCACAGAAAAGAATCGTACACCCAGGCCTATCTTTTCCTGCTTCCTGTTTTTACCATTTATTGGTTTTTCTCATTTTCTTCTTTCTCTTCTATGTTGCTCTTCTAAGATTAAATTGTGTCTCAGGAATGACCAGGGGGAGAAATACAATTTCTTCTAAACAAGGACAGGCCTGAGGGAGGTGGTCTCTAGGCTTGTTTTGCTCTTTGGCACCAACACAGATCTTCCAGAATCCAATTTGAATAGAAAGCTCTGGGCGTGAGGCAATCTGTGTTCTTGCAACCCACCCCTAGTGAAGTCTCCGATTATTGATGACAATTGCCCATTTTCTTCATAAATGAAATCCTAGCACTACCCGTGTCCCAAAGGCAGAACTGAGGGATTTAAAATTCTTTTATGGGAAGGACAGCGAGAAGGAACATAAGCTAGGATCTGGGGAAAGACATTCATAACAAAAGCCAGGCAAGCTCTTCCTCCTTAAAAAAAACAAAGCTTCAGAAAACATTAGTTTAGGAGAGTATCCTTGCCTTATGTGGATAATGTGAATGGTTCAATCATCCTAGAATTGATTTGAGCTATCCTACAATCGATTTAGGAAATCATACATACTTACCAAAAACTTATTACCCCTGATAGAGAGTATGGAATAGGATTTTGATTACTGACTTTTTGGACTTCCATTCTGTTTTTGTTGTGGTGCTTGTTGTTTGCTCTAGACTTCATAGGGAGTGGTTCCGAACATGGACTTCGGGGTTGAATTGCATGGAATCATTTCCCTGCTTGGTCATTTCCTAGTTCATAATTTTGCACAAGTTACTAGACCTTCTTGGGCCTTGGTTTCTAGAAATGTAAAATGTGGACCACCACAGAGTGGTGTAGGGATTAAATGAGTTAATATTCTGGCTTCTTAGAACTGTGCTTGACAGCAAAGGCACTATACACACATGCAAGCTCCTTTTATTGTAAGTCGCCATTACTTCTACTGTTGACATCTCGAAGGTGTGCTGAATAGCATGTCCTGCATGAAAATATGATAATGGCTCTTATGTTTGCAACTAGTATCTATTAATTAAGAAACCATCATTTGTGCTCTGTAATTATATTTATTAAACCCTAACTCCTATCATAACAATAATTAGTTCTTGCTAATTAAATTTATCAAATTCCCCCTGGATTCATATCTTAGGTAAATATTTAGTAGCCCTACACTAATTATTTTAATCAACATGGAGTGTGTTTCAAATGACTACAAATAGTTCTAACTAATTAGATTGAGTACAAAATAATATCTTATGTAATAAATTTGCAGGTGCTAAAAAAGAAGGGAAAGGAACCATGGGATAATGTCTTAGCAACCTAACCATTGTCTGACTTAACTGTGACAGCATTTTTAAGGCCCTCTAATATAGTAGAGGAAGTAGCTTTACTATGACTGTTCTAATTCATGTTCTACTGCCAATGATTGGATCACAGACCACTGTGTATGACCCCAAAACATACCCTCTGATTTTCAAGTGGATTCATTCACACCAATAACTGGTGCAAGATCAAGAATCCAACCACAGCATGGCTGAGTTAACACCCATATGTGTAGAAAGATTCTTATCCTCTGTATAGTTATTGTTAACTCTTCCGCATTTTAAATTCTTTTTACTGTTTTTTTTTTGATAAATACAAAATAAAGAAGGAAAAAAAAAAAAAGAAAGATCTCTGTTTTGAAAGAGCCTGAAGGTACAAAACTATCACTTCTTTGTTCTGTATTCTGCAGGCTTGATTTCCAAATCTTTAGACCATACTTTGATAATACTCATGGTAAGAAGTCCTCCTACCTGCCCTGCTTATCCAGCATTTTTATAACAAAGAGAATGAATCCTTGAGTTACAAATGGATGATTGTCATCCTGTTGCTTGGAAACTAAGAAATCAACGCATCATATTTCATGATAAAACTGACTCTAATCTACCTTTACAAAGACATGCATGTTATCTGGTGACTCATCTCTTGTGGCTAGTCCATACTACCTATGTACTTCTCTTTCCCTGTGTTGACTGTAAGGGCTGTATTGTGAGATGCAAGATAGTGGCCAATCTCAGGCCACATTTGCTATCTATGTCCTGATGTTGTGATAAACTGTCTTTTGAGCCAAGCCACTGAATGTTGGGGAGTTTAGCTGTGTCACTTTACAAAAGGAGAATTCCATCTGTGCTTATTGGCTGTTCATACCTCCTCATGGAGAAGTGTATGTGTTTGGGGGGGGGCACAGTTATGATACCCTCATCTAAGTATCTTGTCTTTCTAAACCACTTGTTGTATGTAATTCACTTTAATGACTTGTACACAGTTTAAAGAAGAGTAGGGCAGGGACACTCTGTCTATGCAGTTATGGGGAAGCTTGTTGGATAAAAGTTTTTCAGGTATGGTTTGTTGAGGAGGAATACCCACACTTCTGTAAGTAGCTCCTCAGTATTCTCTGTAGGAAGCCCAATGAAGTCTCTGGCTTATCAAAATGAACTTTGTTGGAATCATGCCGCAGTTAGGGACCTTAAGAGGAGGAGATTTTGCTTATGTTTCCGTGGAAGGAATTTTGCCAGTATCTTGATTATGCTTGCTTATGGTGAAGCTTGGTTGAACAACTATCTGTGCTGGGAATAAGACTCGGTTTACAGGCCATATTCACAGACTATTCATTGGATAGATGAACTTGAATCTGTATTTGCAGCTGGACTTTGAGTTTACATTTTTCTTAAGTGCCATTAAGGAGATAAGGGAATAAAATGATCATGGCTATTTGAATATAGACAGTTGGATTACATTATAATAAAAATGTTCCATTTCAGGAATAAAAATGGAGGCCAAAATATTAAGCCATCCAGGTAGAGAGCTAATTTTTTTCAAAGTTATCTCCAGCCCTTTCTTATAAATGACAGGTGAATAATCATTCACAAACAGCCAGCAGTAGATGCCCATGGTATGATATCTAAGATCACCCCAGGCAATCCTGGCCTTCATTTTCACCGACTGGCTGTTGAAAATGTGGCTGCTTCTTTACAACCTATAAACTACATTCTATTTTTATGATAAAGTCTCCAGTGGGCAAGGGAGACACATTTGACAGTGGATCGGCACTTGTGTCTCTCAAGATGTGCAGATGCGCATGAGAATTATAGAAAACGTACAGGCTTTATTTCCCCATCTCATTAAACTGTCATCTACTTTCAGTTCCGATCTATCTCTTGTTTTGAATATTGCTTCCCTCCCTCCTGGCTCTCCTTGGAGTATTTGTGATCTCATGCAGTCACCTTTATGATAGATGAATCATTCCTATGGCAACTGCAGTCATCATGAATCCTTAGAATGAGCTGGCAGGAGGAAAAAGTCTCCATGAGAACAGAGATTCAAGGGTGTCATGGCGTAACAAGGAAAACTGGGAATATTGAAATGATGAAGTTAAGAACAGAGTGTGTGAAGCTAGAAAGCATGAGATGATGGAAGTCTAGAAAGGCCTGCCTTTGCACAACATGACACAGAAACTCATGAACACATGCTTGAGATGTGTCGTCTGAAGTCAAATACACCTTATAAAAGAATCATTATATATTCTTCATATGAACCGATCATCCTGAACATAGCATCTATGATTTGGGAACCATATCTGCAACTGAGCTCAATAAATATTATTTCCGAATATCCCATTCTCTTGGTTCAACTTATTTTTCAGGATATACAGCAGTACTGTGTGGGGTCTCCAGCTGCTGAATGTAGCTATAATAGCAGAGTGAAACCTTCTTGTACATGACCTTTTAAGTAGTGGAATTAGACAATACAACTTTGCTCTGAGTTCAATAAGATCTGCCTACATTATTTAAATAATTATGCCTGATAGATGGGCCACACCATTCATTCTTAGCTAAGAGAATATCTTTTAGAATGGCTCTAAATCAGGGCTGATATGCACATTTGTAATACTTGAATTACAAATGAATGATTGGTTTTCTGTTCTTTTTCTTCCTTGTGTTCCCATTTGTACCCTTCATTTACCTGTTCTGATCCATTAGTTCTGAAGAATCAATATTGGCAGCTCCATGCAGGAAGATCGTTCTCATTTGATCCCTACTAAAATACGTCCGCAAAATCAGGTTAAATGAAGGAAACAACTTAAGTTATGCTTTAGATAAGAAGAAAGCTTGAAGCTTTTAAAAGAAGACCCTGCACACATGTGCACTAAAAGGAAGCAGGGCGGGTACTTTTATTTTATGCCTTGCACAATTCTCTCCTAGGAGAGGCTACCCCCTCAGTTTGCCTTTCATCTTCTTTTTTATTAATTAGTTACATCAAAGAGATCTAAAGTCAATGGCAGACTGGGAGCAGAGAACTACCCTACCTCCGCACATGACTCCTCAAAGTAAGAGGAGCAGAGTTAAAACATCCACTTTCCTGCACATGATTGAATATCACATGTCCTGAACAATGTTCCCAGGTTTCCTACATCTCTAAGTTCAATGCATTTTTTTAATAGATTGATTCTATTTTATTTTGTATGCATGAGTGTTTGGCTCACAAGTATGTATGTGTGCTGCATGTATGCTTTCACAAAGGCCAGAAGAGGGTAAAAGATTCCCTGGAACTGAAATTGTGAATGGTTGTGAGCCAAAGTGTGAGTACTGGAAATTGAATTTGGGTTCTCTGCAAGAGCAACAAGTACTCTCTAAACCTGTGAGCTGTTCTGGTACCCATTGTCCAAATGTGTCTGTTAAGTGCTTGGGATCAGAAGTCAGGTATCTGAATTGAGATATTCTCTAAGTAGAATATGTATAGAATATTTTAAACACTCATATAAACAACAACAAAAGAAATGAAATTATTTAAATGTATTTTTGTATTGACTACATGCTAACTTTCAATATTTTGACTACATTGGAAGTAAATAAAATCAATAATGAAAATCAATGTTTTGTGTTCAGATTGGACAGTACTGACCTGTGCAATGGATATTCCCATGCTAATCTCTAGTTCAGACTTTTCCTTTCGGCATTAGATAACGTAACCAATTGCTGCCTTACCCCTTCTATTGGGCTATCGTTCATGCATGTAAGCTCAGCAAAATGAAATGTGAAATGTCTCCTCTTAAATCCAATCCTATTTCAGTGACTGATCCCACCGTCATTTTCATTTATTTCTACTTCTCCACAGAGCATCCTCCTTTCAGAATTCCTATCACAGAATATACAGATGAGAATATTTATGAATCCTATACTAGTCCTTCTCATGTGAACACCAGTAGCTTAGAGAGCCTATTCCAATTGTGAATAGCTCTGTTGCTAAAAAAAATTTGAATACATTGAATACGACTTAGAATTTCCATTCAGGTTTTAATTCTGTCTTCTGAAGGCATCTCAAACAAATTTCATTCCGTTTCTATTTGAGGAGATTCTTAATATCTAGGCTTTGTTGATGCTTTTTTTCTAACATGTTCCTTCTTAAACATATCTTGTTCCATAGACATCATTTCTTATCATTCATCATACGTCCTCATCTTTGAACATGATATATTTTTGCCCATTTAAAAGCAAATGGCTTACCAATTTCAATATTCAAGTCACAGGCAAGAAAGAGATTCATGGTTGCTTTTAGTTTTATGCCTCTGTTGACATCATTTGGGTGTGTCTATGTATCTGGGAATTGTGATGGCTAAGCTAGGTTGTTAACTTGCCACACCTGGGAGGAAGGAAGCTCTAATGAGGAATTGCTTCTGAAGGTCAGCCTGTAGGCATTTCTGTAAGGCATCGTCTTGCTGGCTAAATGATAAAGGGAGTGCATTCCATTATGAACAGTATCACTTCTAAGCAGGTATTTTATTTCTGAGTTGTATGAGAAAGTTAGGTGAGCAATCTAGGGGAAGCAAGCCAGTAAGCATGTTCCTCTGTGATCTCTGCTTCAGTTTCCTGCCTTAAATTTTTGGCTTAACCTCTCAAGAGGATAGACTGTAGTCTGCATGCCAAATAAAGCCATTCTTCCCTCAAGTTATTTTTGATTATGATGTTTGTCACAGCAACAGAAAAAAAAGCCCCCAAGGCAGGAGTCATATAAAATATAAAGTATTATATAATATACTTTACAGAAGTATATCATAAAATTCACAGCATCATACTATATCATGTAGCTAAGCTATGACTTACCAATACTATATTTAGATAATATATTTGTATTTTGTGATGACCTTTGTAGCTTTGTTTATTGCATGAAGAAGTTTATTTAGACATTAGATTCTAATTTTTTCATTCACTGTGGTTTTTTTTCATTCAATTTGATGCCATAAAATATTGCCTAGTAAACCTATATTTTAATGCAAAGTAGGAAAATAAATCATATAAATATATTGTAAAGGGTAGAATGAAAGTCATATTTGATTTATGTTTTAACAATTTTTTTAAGTTGTGTCTTATGTGATTATGTGCATACATAGTGGGAATTGGTGCCCTCCTTTCAACTCTACATGATGATTTCTGGGGATTGAATGAGGTAGTGATGCTTGACAAGAAGTACCTTTCCATACTGAACCATCTCACTGACCTGATACTACCAAATTTAAGAGAGCAAAAGTGATAAGTAATTTTAGATATTTGTGGGGTTTTTTTTTTTTTGGAAAAAGGTGCTTGCTTCTGGTAATGGATGCTTTCTCTTTCTCTCTATAGGCTCTTTTAAATTACATATTATTGATTCATTATGGAATTTTTCTAGAGATTGATGTCAAAGTTAAAGCTATTCTTTTTCAACCTAGAATAGCATTTGCTCTATGTTTTCCTTACTTCTCTGTAATTGAAAGTGGTTCCTACAATTATACAAATTTGGTTTGCTCCTCTTAGAGTCTTCTAATTTGGCCTAGTTTTTTTCTCTTAAATACCTTTATATTTACTGCTCAAAGATGATTTAAGTTTATATTACTACTATAGGTAATTGCATTTTTAATTTATTCATTCTATAAAAGTATTTTTAAGTGCAAAATATGTATTAAGTTTTACTTTAAAGGCTTGAAAAACAAATTTGAACAAATGTATTAAGTCCATGCCTTCAAGAAATTTGCAATCTAGCTATTAAGAACATACTTGAAATACATATCTTGACAGTAGCATGAGATAAAAGCTGTAAAAGAAAGGCATGGAAAATGGGCAAGAATGAGAAAGGGGCATTCAAAAAGGTTTGAGAGACTGGGTTGACTGACACACATCTGTAATTTCAGCACTCCGGAGGCGAAAACGGAAGAATTTCTGTGAGTTTGAGATCTGCTTGACCTACATAATTGATTCCAGGATAGCCTTACCTACAGAGTAATAACCTGCTGTGATCAACCAATCAACCAACAACCAAACAATCAGTAATAAATAAATGATGGCATTCCAGACAATTTAATACTATACAAATCAGTAGAAGTAAAAAATGTCCCTGTGTTTATGTTTGCATATATTTTAAGTGGATCACAGTGGTCGTAGAGGCAGGAGATGGGACTGAAGTCAGGATGTCAATGTCTTACTTACTCATTCATAAATTTGGATTTTATGTCATAGAAAATTAGGACTGATGGAACAAGGTGGATCAGAATTATCACACAGTGATACTTACATCTTCAAATGTCCATGCATTTCAGCTAATGTTGATAAAGCCTCTTTGCTTGGGCTTTGAGAGTTCAGTGCCTAATATCTATGAGTTTTGCTCACTTATTACTTCAAACATGGAAAAGAAGAAATATCAGCTCCATAATTAGAAAGTTGTTTCATCAAATTTAGCATTATTAAGCAGGGTATGTGGCAGAGTGTGTAGCATGTGTAAGGCCCTGAGTTCAACCCTTGGCACAAGACATATAAAAATAATAATCAAAATAATGAATAAAATATACATTAATTAGATTCCTGTCAGTCTTAATTAGATTCCTGTCAGTCATAGAAGTTTTACAAGTATAGTGACTGTCTACAGATTTACTCTTAGTTTTAGTCAAACTATTTGAATATTGCATTAAGCAGGAAGAGGTTGTAGCGCACACACAGCAAATTCCTGTCTTTCTTGTTCTCTTCAAGTCCATTTTCTGGGTTGGAAACTTTCCCTTTAGATAAGATATAAGGAAAACTCCATGGTGTCCCTGGCCAAACTTTGGGAATTCAAAGTCTTATGATAATTTTAAGGACTATTCTCCAGTCCAGAAATTATAATGGCCAATCTCATTCACCAAATCTACACACTCACAGAAAGTACATGTTTCTTCTCTCTTTGCACAGGATGCTTTTGGACCATTGGTCTGGGTGACAGGAGAGGGTTGTTGGCCTCTTTTGTGTTCACAACTGAGCAATGTATCTTTTTTCCACACATCAGCTGTTTCTGGGGTGGGTTGAGGGGGAGAATGGAGAAAGAAGAAAGAGGAACTGATGAAAAGTGGCCATTTAGAAAAGCATTATGCACAGTGTCGGGAAGCTATGTGGAAAGGAAACCAATGCACCCTAGCAACTAATTGAAATTGAGAATGAAGGACTGAGCGCCTTTCCACTGACTTGTACTTTGTGCTAAAGTGATTCCTCAAAGGGGACCAAGCCTTGCATTTATTTGTCCAAGAAGTATTAAGTGCCTCCTTTACTTTTATAACCATGTGAATGAGACATTTGCAATCTGTGAACAGCTCACATTCCATTGGAGAGATGAGTAAACAAACAATTAGGATGTGTTGTGGTAAGAATACTAACAGCATCATGTCTTGGAAATTACAGGAGCTCAATGAAGGAACCACCATGGCTCATGTAAAAGAGTACGTGACAACCTTTGGAAGTCCAAATTTCAATCTAGACCAACTTTGGTGAGTAAGTTGATTGTGTTATCTGTGATGTGAAAAGCAGTGTTAGCCTAGTAGAGATAAAGGGATAAAGAAAAGGTATGCTTTGATGCAGGAGTTTATTTATTTTTGATTGGTATAATGGTACACCATGTAGTGTTTCAGTCACTGCAAGACTGCATATTAGATGGTGTTCCCATGCCATTGTAATGACCTTGAGAAGTTCTTACCACCTAGTAATGTTGCTGTCAATCATTGTACCATGAGGAAATTCTCAGATACTTCTGATAGTGCGAGTGTAAACAGACTTCCAGTGCTGATAGTCTTATAATAGCCTGGCTCATACAATGATGGAGAGTAAGTAACACTTAATAATGTCAATAAGCAACTACATTACTGGTTGATGTAGTTACTAGACAGTTTGTTATTACTTTAGAGTCTATTCTAATTATTTCTGAAGAAGTTTGCTATACAACATTAATATGTCATGTTTCCAGCAGCCTCACAGATGTCTTGTCTATTGAATCTCTTTGGTGCATCATTTTATGTTGTATTTGATTTAATCTTTAATCTCATGTTGTTATGCTCATCATACTCCTGGTAATCATCAGCTACTAAATATTATGTTGTCTAAAAAGTGACAAAATTATCAAATGCTACATTTCATATATTCTGACTATATAAGAAGACTGGAATGAGAGAGGTCATATGGGATAAACTGCCCAGGAGACAGAAGGTTAACTCTTTGTTTATCATTTATGGGGTATAAAATGCAGGTGCAGACACTGAGTTAGGTGCTGGAGCAACATCTCCAATATCACCCTGAATTCTGATGATGTCATGTGAATTTATTTCAAATTAGACATAGTCATAGTTCTAAAACAATTTAAAACTAGGTTTCAAACACATTACTATTAACTCTGCCCTAAACATAAAAATATCAAATGAAAACATTAATATAAACTTTCATTTTCAAATATATCTAGTTTGTAAATCTAAACTTTAGGAATCATACGTTCTTCTTGCCAACGTCTGTCACCATCATTAATATCAGTCAGAAGAGAAATCTGGGCCTGCACTTTGCAAAGGGAAATAAAATGAGGCAATTTGTAAGACTTAAAACCAGGAAAGTCATTTCCAGTTATTCTCATATGTCACATAAAAATGTAGCTGACAAAAATCAAGTAATTAAAGCACATTAAAATATGCAATCATTTATTATATTTAATAATTGTGTTTAGTAGTCACTACAAATTAGGCCAGGAAATTATTACTTTTTCTGTCTCACGGATGGAAAAAGTAGAGCTCCAAAAAGATGCAAAGTAAGTGAACAAAAGAAAACCTTGGTTATGTATTGACACAGCTAAGTGATAAAACTAGGCTGGGTGTGACATCCCTGCCATTGTGTTTATAGCTTTTCTGAGGAGAAAATTCAGCCATATGCCTTCTATAGACCTTGATTCATGTAAGCTCAATTTTCATGAACTTGAAGGAGAAACTCACCACATCAGAGTGAAAAAATTTGCTTTCTAGGGGGAACTTGAGAAGATTAACATTATCTTGAGTCATTGTAAGACATTTACAAATTAAGATGTAAAAAGGGTTAATTATAACTCTCAATACAAAAGCTAATACATGCAATAAATGGTTTCTTTGTTTCTGTGTTCATGATGCTCTGCAAGGTAAGTAATAGCATTCATATTATATAGATGAGAAATTGAGATGGAGAAAAGTTAATAAATTATCGAGGCTGACACTGAAAATTCACCTGAGTTGTCTCTTTCATTCTTGGTACTATGCCTTGGAGAGGAAGCATCTTCAATAAATATTTTTGAATGAATGAATGGCTGCATGAAGTAATCGAGTAGTCTGATTCATATGTGTCTAATTCTAAAGGTCATTTTTGTTCTGTGTCTTACTTTTTATAAGTAAATGTGTTGCTGTCTTCTCTCATAGAGAAAATGTCTCCCATAGGCACCTAAGGCAAAAATTAAGACGCAGTATATTGGGTAAGAGAGATGAATTCAGTGGGTAAGGTGCTTTTCATACAAACAGGAGCACATGAAATTGAATCTCCAGCACCTATGCAAAAGCTGGGTACAGAGGCAAATGTCTATAACCTCAGTACTGTGGGGCCAAGACAGGGAAGTCCCATGGCCTCGTTGGCTAGGTAGCCTAGCTTAAACAGCACACTCCAGATTCAATAAGAGACCCTTTTTCAGAGGATATAGTAGACAGTGGTAGACGATACCTTATGTTCATTGCTGGTCTCCACATGTACATGTGCACACATAAGCACACAGTGTACACATACACTCACAATGAAAATATACGCTACAATTTCAGATGATCTGCTATGAAAAGTGAGAAAAATAGGTTACAAAAGACTACACAATATCACTCAAAATAGCCAGATCTGAGTTCTACTTCTCTCTTTAGAGCCAATTGCCTTGTCTAGATATGGGTGGGGTTTATGCTGGTCCACTGGTAAACCATTCGACCACCCTCCCCTAGGGTTCCTGTGACTTCCCTTCCTCTCACTCTTGAATTTCTTTCTAATTCTCCAGGCTCTTAGCAAAAACTATTCAAACAAATGCACCTGCAGAGATCATAGGCAGCTTCAAGAAGACTGTTATTTTTAACAAGGATCAAATAAATATAATTCCTTCTATCACAGGAACGTCAAAAGGACTGCTCACTTATCACAGACAGAATAAAGTCAGGAATAAAATGCCCTTCACATAATCATGGATTCTCAAAGAAAATTTTTAAAAAAGGAGGGTAAAATAGGACTGTTTTTCTAGAGGAAAGGTTACGTCCATATCTTCAGGCCAGAGACAAACTCACAAACCAACAGCAATGGAAAGAGGAGAAGAAGGTAATGTCACTGTAAGTGACACATCATGCTCCTCACTTAGCTTGTCCCCCTGCTGGGCTGCTGCAAAGGTAACCCTGATTCTTTCTGGTGTCTGCTAAGGTTCTTCAAATCAATTGTTGTAAAGGATATGCATATGTATATGTGTATATAATATGTATATGTTGCCAGAAGATAAAAATGCCAGGACTTTGAAAAGGCTCATCTGAGGGTGAGTCCAAGGCAAGGAGAAGAAGTAGAAAAAAAGATGTTCATAGAGAAAGACTGTCACAATGAGAGGAGACACAGAGACAGCAAGGCATGAGATAAAGTCATAGTGTAAAATTATGCTCTTTTGTAAGCCTTTGACCTAACATTTATAAATATGGGCGACAGGTTCCTATTTTGAACACATTATCCCAGCTAGTGGCACTATTTGGGGAGGTTATGGAGCCTTTAGGAAGTGGGATGACATCTAGAGAAGGTGTTTCCCTGTAATGTTTGCCTGGCTTCTGGAGCTTCCTGGCTCCTCATCAGTACCATGTAACAAGGACCTGCTAAAACACATCATCTGCAGCAGACCATGCCCTTCTATCCATGTATTTCATACTGCGACAGACAGACTATCCATGCATCAAAATGAATCTCTGTTCCTTTAAATTGTTCCTATCAGATATTCTTTCACAGAGATGGTAAAGGTAACTAATACAATTGAGCCCTGCAAAGGCTTTGTACTGTCACCTATCTTCAAGAACTTGGAAGCACAGCCTACTTTGAGGTCATGAATTGGGTACTCTCTGGGTAGAAAAAAAGCATCATTGCAATCTGGTGTTTGTATAGAAAGCACAGCAGCAGAGACAGAGAGGGAGGGAGGCTCACATCAGAACACCTGTTCCAAGATGCCACCTGAGAAACAGCCAAGCACTCACAGGACGGAAACATCTGTGCACAGCTCCAGATTCCAAGAGCCTCAAATCATAGAAGGGAGGAAACTGGAGTGAGGATTAGGGCAAGAGGGAATCAGACTAAAAGGAAGGAAGAAATTAAATGATTCAGATAATGTGGAAGGAGGTGTTGAGGAGAATAAAGATGTCTGTAGAGGTTAGGAAAAGAGACAGGGCTGAGGACATACTGTTCACAGGTAAACAGCTTTGATTGAGTGCAAATGATGAATATGGCTCTTCTAGAGAATGATCAGCACTCTGTGCTTTCTGACACAATCAGACTGAATATATAAAGACAGTCTACTGCTGTATGCTTAGGTAACCCAAAGCCATAGAGCATGTGCAGTTTGAAAGCAGCCACTCTGACCAGTGAACATGCTTTGGCCACTGCCCACATGCCAAGTCTTTGCAACATTTACACTATCAATTGTTTCTCATTTGATGCTTCTTTGACTGCTATGACTGATGACCCTAGGTTTTCCCATTCTGTTTCCACTTCTGTGAAGCATCCTTTTTCTATTTTTACTTTGTCTCTGCACCTACAGGAGGAATCACTATTGGGTCTATTGTTATATAGTTAATTTGGAACTTTGCTTGAGATTACTTTGAAATGAATCCAAAATATTTATATATGTAAGAGGTTTAGAAAAGAAATGTAAAAAGGATTATAGTCTAAACTATAGCCGTTCCACTTACAAGTCTGCTGTGTTTGTTTATTGTGGGCATTTGGTCTTCAGGATAGAGTGGAACAATGAACTGGCCATTTGTGTTGAATCCTGAAAGTCGTGTAGGTGTTTACCAAGTGAAGCAGGCATGTGATCCCTTTAGAAAAAGGATCTTGGAAGCTTGGCAGCTGGTTTGAGTATGGGGAGTGTGTTATGTATAGGAAGTCCAGAGACTTGTAATGCCAAATGAAGCTGGCTTTTTGTGCTTGGCTATAAAATTTCTGCAGATTATGATAAATGAATGTGCTCTGGAGAAGCAGTTGAAGCAAAGCATGTTGGTCCTTCTACAGGTCCTTCACCTATATACTTTATGATGGATACACACTGTTCAAAAGGGGCTACATTTTTTTAAACTAATGATTGTACCATTTTGTTCAGCATGCTGATGAGCAAAGGTTTATGAAGGATTCCCCCTGTCTGAGGAAGTCATGTTTAATATATTTTACCCATTAATTTGTGGTGATGATAAACCATATCGAATTTTTTTGCTGAAATGCTTGGTGCATTCTTAATATATACAGTATTTATAGACTTACAAAAATGTTATAAAAAATCACATAAATATAGGTCAGTAATATGCTCATCTTCTAACAGTACTAGGCAGCCAGTATAAATTCAGCTAGCTCTGGAAGTGGACCCAGAAGAAGACAGGAGGTAAAGGAGAGAAGGTATAAACTGATTTGATTCCTCAAGGAGATCTTGATGATAAAAATAAAGAATGCTGAAGACACCATAAGCTCAGAATTGAGACTCAGGCTTTTATTTTGGGAGCAATTGGAAGTAGAAAATTTTGCAAGTGGATATTCTTACTATTAAACAGGAACTTCCTCAGCAGGAACTGTTAAAAGGCCAGAGAAAATGCTGTGGGACATCATGGCCAGCTCATTGGAGAGCAAGAAAATATGAACTCACCTAAAGTTACAGAAATAACAAAAGAAAGGTGTTTTCAAATGTCAGATGTCCTTGGTCCCAGCAAATGGCTACAGACTAAATGTAGAAAGAAAAGAAAAGTGGAGTCTGGGTAAATTCTTCAGCTTCTTGGCTGCCAGGACCCAGCAGGGAATGGCACTGCTCAGTGGTCTCTTGTTGTTAATCATTTTTCTCATTTTCCCTAGCTGGTAACCCTGGGACCATACTAATCAACTGCACGTTTCCCCAATATCAGCAGCCTGCCCGTGGCTTACATGGTTCTCTGGTTATTACATGAGAGTTTAATCATTGTCCAAACCCAGCTCCATGTCTTCCTTGCAATTTCACCCTTGATTCAGTTTGTGTTTTCCAAGAAAATGTAGCTGCATAGAGGTGGAAAGAATCTATTTAGAAAGAGGATCGATGGGAATGGAAGACCTCATCAAGAAGAAAAGATGGGACAGGGGGGTGATGTATGGAAGACTTTCCTTTTCCTGATCCCAGAGACAGAAATGAAAGAAATCTAGGGAAAAAAAGAAAAAAAAAAAAGGAAAATCAATGTTATTCTTACAATTTGCTGCTTTCCCCTTTATCACATCGCATGAGGAAGGAGAGTGAGATGGAAACTAGAAGCAGAGAAGTGATTAAATAAAAAGTCTCAGAATGTGGAAACGTGGTATTTCAGAAGGAATTGTCTGAAACACGTTTGGCTTTCCCTCTGTCCTTCTTGACGTTGTCTGCCTCCTGCTATAGGACTCCTTCACATTTAGAAGCAGAGGGGAGGAGGCTACACTGAGTCAGTCATGGGGTCTTCAGTTACCAGGACCTGTCATGCCAGCCATGTCAGCTGAGGCTGTGGGACATCAGCGATGTTAACACATCCTTCTACTCTATAATCCTTTCTAATTTGCAGATGGCAAAGATTAAAATCGCTTCCTTAGGGACCAGGTCCCAAAGTCTTAAGGGAATTTATGAATAGATATAAGTGTATTTATATTTTCTTTTAAAAAATATTGCCAGATATTTTGATCCCTTAGAGAATATTTGACTGTAGAGAGAGGACTATTTTCAATTAACATAAAAATATCCTACTATTTTTCCCATCTCTAAATATAAACACGCGTCTCTTGATTTCATTTTCCATTTCATTGGCATTCCTTGAAGCCAATCTCCTCAAAAGCATGATTTCTGACATACACTACTCCTAAGCTTTCCTTTTTCCCTTCCCAAAGCACCCAGATTAGGCTTTCACCTCAACCAACTACTTCGATGAAAATGCTGTTGACAAGATCACCACCAAGCACTCCTGTTTGCTAACTCCAGGTAATTACTTCCTCCTCCTTGCCCTATTGGTCTCTGTGCAGTATCCAATGTAGTCCTTTATCTTTCCCGTGGTACATATTGTCTTGATTTGGTTTTCAAGGAAAATGCTTCTTTCTCTTCCTCTCCTACCTTATAAACTTCTTTACAGCCTTGATTTGTGGTTCCTTTTTAAGGTTTTTATTTGTTGGTTTGCTTTTAATCTCTTTCTCAGGGGTGTGTGTGTGTGTGTGTGTGTGTGTGTGTGTGTGTGTGTGTGTGCCATGTATATACGAATGTGCATACATGAGTATAAATTTGCCATGGTGAATATGTGAGAATCAGAAGACAAACTCAGTTGTTGGTTCTTGCCTTTCACCTTGAGGCAAGATGTCTTACTGCTGTATATGTCAGGATAGCTGTCTCAAGAGCTTCCAGGGGTTCTTTACTCCTGTCTCATAATAGGAGCTCTGGGATTATAGATAGATGCTATCATGCCCAGCTTTACTTGGGTTCTGGAGATCTCAACCCCAGATCCCATGTGTGTACTGCAAATGCTTAATGCATTGAGCCATCTCCCCAGCCTTGTTCATTATTTTTTGTTTGTTTGTTTGATCTAGGACTTTACTCCTAGATCTAGCTCTGGAGCCTAGGTTGGCTTTGAACTAATGGAATGATTTCTGCTGCAACCTTCTAATGTTGGAATTAGAGATTAATCTGCTATACAAAACTCGTTAGTTCTCTTCTGGCTGCTTAATTCTGAGATGTTCCATCGGTCAGAACTTGGAGACTTTAGGCTCAACAGACATCCATCTCCCTGTGATCTCAGCTAATACCATAATTTCTTATATCATATCATCTACAAAACATAATTTCTAAATATTGACTTTGACAAGACTACCATTGCTATTACACAGGCCAAGGGGCTACTGGCATCAGGGTGCCTCTCTTACACAGTCCTTTTTCATCACCACCAGGGTGTAGGAACTCTCTTCTTGAAATCCATCCAGAATCAGATTACTGCCAGCCACCTCTTGTTCAGGTCATTATCCTGAGTCTGGATTATTGTGCTACAACCTGTATTTTTTAGTAACAGAGAGGAAATAAACTGTGGTTGCAGGAGGTAACAGGCATCTTCAGATGATTTAGCTATTGTCTCAGTGAGCTGAAAACGGGTGGAAATTCATGGATGCTGTAGCAGGGGTGATGCATTCAGATGCCTATTTTAACACTTTTATTTCTCACCCCAGATCCCTTCCTCATACTTCATGCCTGTTTCTATGCTACAGAAATCTGATTGCTTGCCCTGTCTCTTAAATGTTCTTGTCCTCTGAATTAAACAACGGGAGGCTTGGACAGTATGTTAGAGGAAAAGGGAAGAGAAAGAATCTAGTTTCTCTCATCTGTCTTCTCTATTCCTGCTGTATATCTGACAGTGATATTCCTCCAAATGTAGCACATGGCAAACTGTCTTAATTGTGTAGTTGCTAACCTTTGGGCTTTGGAAATAACACTCACTCCTCTGTTCTATTGTTTATCATTGGATGCCTCATTAGTCCATTATTTCTTCAGTCCTATCCATCCTCTTGAATGTTCTTAGGTTCATTCTTTCTAGTAAACATTCTGAGATGCTCCTCTGTTTTATGATAGGATCCCAAACTAGTATGTATAGATTTTTTTTCATTCTGAAATAAAAAATATAGCAATGTTAATTAGATTTTGTGATAGTAAAGAAAATATTATAAGGGGAGACTATTGTTGTGGATTATTAGTTGAAGATGTGTTACATTCATTTATGCTGGGGAATATTTGTTTAATGATACAAAGATGTGTTGCATTCTTTTATGTTGCATTTGTTTAACTCTGTGAAGCTTTTACTTTGCCTGTGTAAAACACCTGATTGATCTAATAAAGAGCCAAATGACCAATACCAAGGGAGGAAGGGGATACGTGGGGCTGCCAGACAGAAAGAATAAATAGGAAGAGAAAAAAGAGAAGCAGGAAGAGCCAGAAAATGATAAAAAAAAAAAAAAGGATTCCAGGATTCAGCCACCCTGCTACACAACCAGCATGGAATAAAAAGGAAAGAAAGAAATATATGGTAGAGAAAAATAAAAGCCCAGAGGCAAAAGATCACAGAATTAATTAAGAAATGCTGGCTAGAAGCAAGCCAAGCTAAGGCTGGGCTTTCATAAGTAAAAATAAGTCTCTATGTATTTATTTGAAGGCTGGGTGATGGGTCCCAAAAAGAGTATAACCCACAACCTCCAGCCATAAAACCCAAACTACAGGCTATGGAAGTACAGGAAGTTCAACATCATGGATGAGGCAAAGACAAATATATGTCCTTGCTTTTACCTGAGCCTTGTTAATGGTGTGTAAAAATAATTTAACTCATAGAAGTAAAGTGAATACACAAATCTAGACTGAGTAAACATAAACATTGTTAAGCTTGAGGTCACAGGATAGTTTCCATTAGCATTTTGGTAAACTTATTTCAGGGATTTCAATCTTTATATCATTTTATTTTTCCTGATGTATGAAAATATTCATATTTCTTAATACAAAAGGAAGGATATTATCAGAAAATTGGAATATGAAGCAAATACAAAAAACAACAACTAAATTCTATGTTCTGTCACTTAAAGATAAGTTTGAGTAAAATGTGTTTCTCCCCATAGACTCTTTCCTTGGGATTTAGAACAATTCCTGTCTTGTATTCATGGTGTTTTTGAAGCATAGTGAATATACATCAGTCACAATTTACAAGGCAGAGAAAGTAAAAACAATAGCAACAAAGCCAGTCTTTTTATAATTTTGATTACTCTTTGACTTTTATTGCTCTTTCTCTTTAATGTAAATAAATTTTATTTCTGCCATTTGTAGGTATTTGAGTGATCAAAATCAGTTATTCAGTTATCAGGGTTTTAAACCTGCCTTTATATCATTTTTATATTAGTTCTGTGCAATCTGTTCCCATGGGAAGACAAGGTTTGTCTGGTGGTCTTCTTGGTAAAACTGTGTTATTATCATTGTCTGTGATCTTGGTGAACACACAATCATTATATCTCATCAGTAGTGGCAGCATGTATGCTCACTCTTTCCCTGCCCATCTCTGCTTCTCTCTGTTTCTGTCTCTCTGTGTCACTCTCTCTCTCTCTCTCTCTCTCTCTCTCTCTCTCTCTCTCTCTCTCTATCATCTATCTATCTATCTATCTATCTATCTATCTTTGTGTGTGTGTATGTGTGTGTGTGTGTGTGTGTGTGTGTGTGTGTGTGTGTGTGTGTGTTTAGAGCAGAGGCTCTCAATCTTCATAATGCCGTGGCTCTTTAGTACAGTTCTTTATGTTGTGGTGACCCCCAACCATAACATTATCTTTGTTGATACTTCATAACTGTAATTTTGCTATTTTTATCTTAATATCTGATATTCTTCTTGGTCTTATATCCTGTGAAAGAAATGGCCATTCATTTGACCCTCCAAAGAGATCAGGACCTACATGTTGAGAACCACTGCTCTAGAGAGTGAATTTCTAGAAGAGCACAAAGTGAAATGAAGCAATTCTAAGTAAACCAAATCCATTGTGTACTTGCCTGTGTATTATAAATCTGAGCACATACATGAGCTGATGCTGGATCCATGGTTTAGCTGAGCAGCAAAGGGTCTTCAGCTTTTTGGTTATGTTAAAATTATCACTCTGAAAATCAAACATAATTTTCATTTCTCCTGAGCCATAAGCTATTTTTTTAAAGTAATTGCTTCTGAAAGGATAATTGTGTCCATGTTTTCTGTTCAAATCTCTTGATGGCTCAACCCCTTCTGTATTGTTTTAAGACATAGACAATGCTATATTTGTGTTAATAATTATTGTTCAATATTTTTCAAAATTGTAGTTTTTTAGTTATTTGACATTAATTTTGCTTTAAAAAACTAGTATATTTTAAGCTGAAAACAAAAAGTAACTCCAAACATATATCTAAATATGGCCTTTCCATTGAACTTGTTAATAATGTACCAAGTAACCCCTGTTAACTAGTATTTGCAATGTGTGTAATCCTTTTAGATATCTGATCAGGGTTCCCCTCCATAGTATTTTGTTATCTTCCTACCACTTTCTTCCTCTCTGTCAAGGAGCTTTTCAACATTTTTGTTAATGCCAGATTTGACTTTTTACCTCATTAAATCTGCCTTTCAAATATGGGTTTTTAATGGGCTTTCTTTTCCAGTTTTGAATGTTAGATACACCGTTTCTTTTCCTTGGTCATATGTTGGGTTAGCTTCCCTTATAATTCTAACCTGTGTTGTGGTTTTGTTCCTGTGTGTCTATCCTATCCCCCCATTCTCTCCTCCATATTGTTCTTGATTTCTGTTCCTCTCTCCTTTGTCCACTGTCCCTTGCTCTTCCTTGGGCTAGGGTAGAACACAAGATTTTGCTCATAGGAATGAATATTCTGCCACTTCCATAGTCCTGCTCCTATTACTTAAAAAAACAAATATGTGATTCCATCTTGTGGTGAATATTAGGTAATTTTGTATGTTTATCTTCTAGCTTTAATGCTAAATACTTTTTAGGGTTTTACTTTGTTTATATTTACCTTTGAAATTTAAATGAGGATCATTTATACTACTTGAGTTTCCTATGATCTCACTTTGCTAGTCCGCTAAGGTACCATTATAATGGTCTTCTGAGGTGTGCAGCTTTGAAAAAAGAAGTTGGTGTTTATAAACTTGGCCCAATGCCTAAGTTTTTCAAAAGAGGCTGTACTGGGAATAATTCACGTTCAATGAACTATGTCCATTTAAAGTCTACAATTTGATGAGTTTTGACAGAGGCACAGTGAAACTACGAGTACAATCAAGATGCAAAGCCATTCTGTCAATCCTGCAAATATTTTCTCCTACATCTTTGCAGTCTCTGCTTCCCTCTATCACTAGGTTTTTTTCTGTCACTTTAGATTAATTTTGAACATTCTAAATGCTGATATATATGCAGTCATACAGTATGTAATCTGTGGTGTTTGGTTTCTTTCACTTCTCATAATGAGTTTGCTTTTCATCCATGTTGCACATGTTAATAGTGTTACGAGGGAAATTGAGGTTCCATTTTCTGGGTTCTTAATCTCCTTAGTAAAAGGATTTAAGATAAAAAAGAAGCCTGAAGACAATTTTATGAGTGTCAAAATGAAGAACAACTGGATAGGTGAGCTGTAAACACCCCCACTCCAGCAGCTGCTGTAAGATGGGGCAGAATAAGAGGGGAAACACTATGCATTTGTAAGAAGCAGTCACATGGCAGATGGGCAGATGTATGTTAGAAAGGGGTTGGTGGACAGTTCGATAACCTTACAGAAACAAAGCTAGAAAGTCCAGAGTATCTAAGAAGTCATTTCCAGGATTAGTCCAGTATCAAAAAGAAAAAAAAGAAGTTAAACTTTTCTGGAGTAACCTAGAAAAGCAGACAGGTTGTTGTAGAACACAAGGGGAACTCTTACGCAATTGCCTCTAGGAGAGGTTTCCAGGAGGGAAAATTGAATTTAAGGGTTAATTATTCCTCCCATCTTTTTTGCAGGGCATCAAGAGACTCAACTTTTCTGGGAACTGCTAGTCAGGTGATTGACAGGCCCAGCTGGAATAAAATGAGGAGATAGTATGTGTAATGCTTTGGGTAGGTTACAGTGTCCTGTTGGGTTTCTGCTTGGGGCCAAGGATAGAACTTAAATTCTATTATTTTCACAGGGAGGAAATAGTTTTGCCTCAATGAGCTTCAACAAAGCCTAGTTAGTATACAGTTTGGAAATTTAAATCCCAATGACTTACAAAGCTGATGTTTACTTTTCTATAGTTATCAAGGAAACAGGAAGTGGGGTTTCCAAGCCTCTGTGGCCTGTAAGGCTGTTGTAAAAATAGTTCATTCTTGTTTTTTGTTAATATTTTCACTGGTATTTTATTGATGGCTCATGTGACTATGAGCAACAGGCAATGGATAAACTGGAAGAAAGATATATCTTGACCATTCTTACACCAGTAACAGATATTAAAGATATTAACTCTAAATTTATTGAGACAGAAACTCATAGGGGCTTCTGAGAGAATATAGAATAATTTTGTGATGATGGCTTGTCATTGATATCTTAAATAAGACATAAAGTGTAGGAGAAGCACCTGATAAGATCCTCATAATTTTTTGAAAGTTGCTAAAGACTAAGTGTAATTACTTGTAATTCATTTTTTATTAAAGAACTTATAGACCACTCATAGTAGAAAAACCATCTAGTGCTTAAATTATTTGAACTGATATCAAAGAAGTCTAGATAGTCAATGAATGCATGAAGAAGTGCTTAAAACCATTAGTTGTCAGAAAAACAAAACTAAGTCTATATTGACTAGAACAGCAGGAATTCAAAAGACAACCAGCCTATTGGGGTGCATGCCTTTAACCTTTAGCACTAAGGAGGCAGACACAGATAAAACTCTGAGGCCAGCCTGGTCTACAAAGTGAGTTCCAGGACAATGAGGGCTACAAAGAGAAACCCTGTCTCAAACCAAACCAAACAGACAAACAAAGAATTCAAAAGGCAACAGTATTAGACAATAAAAAGAATGTGGAATACCTCAAACTCTTATAAAGTGCTAGTATGCATGAAAACAAGATAGCTTTTCAGAAAATCAGCTTGCCAGTGTCTGATAACCATATGTTTACTATAGACATCAAAACGTATGTGACCCTGTATACTAGCATGCACCTGTGTTCCCAGCAACTTTGGATATCATAGCTGCATCCTGGAAAGAACTCAGTATTATAGAGTTTCTGTTTCTGCAGAATATATAACATATGAAAATATTACACTTGTTAAAAGAGATAAAATATGGTATTCAAAATGTTATATGATCCTATTGATATGGCGTTTTCATAAAGTAAAACTATCATAAAAGAATGCAGACCAGAGAGTCTCTGGAGCTGGTCTTTGGAATGAGGAGTGGCTGCAAATGAATGAGGGGTGTTTTCTATATCATGAATGTGAACATCTTTACATGACTTTACACACATACAAGAATGCATTAAAGTATAAAGATAAAATGAGCAAACTTTATTTTATATAAAATTATTATTAATTAATCTGAGTAAATGTTCTTATTTATATGTGCTCACTACATTTTGTAAAGTCTAATTTTTTTATTTATTCCTTTTTTTCTTTTTTATTATTATGAATAAAGAAGATAACATCTAATTTTTTTTTTCTCTTTCTTTTTTTTTTCTTTATTTTGTATTTATTAAAAAAAACACAGTAAAAAGAATTTAAAATGTGGAAGAGTTAACAATAACTATATAGAGGATAAGAATGATAAGCATGGCTTATCAAGGGTAGACATACAAATAAGATTGCTACACCTATATTTTCTTTGTGTTCATCTTTCCCTCTGAATTTTTTTTTTT
>PVIH01012915.1:28114-61174 GCA_004025045.1 Sigmodon hispidus | reverse complement strand
GTAAATTTTCAAGCTCTGAGCAGAAAAATATTTCTTAGTTATGACAGAACTCATAAGCCAAAATAAAATTAATACATTTGAGTGTGATAAAATTTAAATTATTGTCATCCAAAGATACTATAAGCAAGTAAATGTCATAAGTGGGGTAATGAAGTGTGTAGAACAGCTGAATAACTATAAAATAAAATCAAAGAACTAGTATCAATAGAAAAAGGTATTTGTACATTAATAAAGACAGATCACCACCCTCTAGGAAAAATGTCCAAAATTCTACAGAAGAGTTGAAATTATTCTAAACATGAAAATATTCTTAATTATATAAAAATATGTTTAAATTCACTAATGATCAAGTTATTGTACTTTTGAGAAATAATAGTAATAAATAAATTTATAGCCAGAAATTTTCTATCTCATCCAAGCCCCTTGGTTTGGACAAAGCTCTTCTGCCCATGGCCCTGAAGGTGCTTATAAAACAGCTACTCAGAGGCTTATATTAATTACAAAACGTTTTGCCTATGGCTCACGCTCATTACCAACCAGCTTTTATAACTTAACCCAAAACATGTCTGTTAATCTATGTATTGCCACATGTTCCCTGGCTTTACATCTTGCTTTCTAGGCAGCAGTCTACAGCTTCTCCTTGACTCCACCTTTTTTTGTTTTTATCTCTGCTTGAATTTTCTGCCTGCCTCTAAGCTGCCTTGCCATAGGTCAAAACAGCTTCTTTATTAACAAAAGGTAATAAAGCAAATTCATAATGTACAGAAAGACATCCCACATCACTTCCCCTTTTCTATCTAATCAAAAAAGGTTTTTATTTTAACATAGTAAAACTACATATAGCAAAGCAGTTATCAAGCAAGAAATTTGTTACAATATTTAGTCTACTTGAATTTAACAAAATTAAAGAAAATATTCTATAGTCTAACTTATCTTTGTGAGGATAAAGTTTTATATATAATTAACTTTTTATTATAACTAAGAAAAACTATAATTATAACTATCTAGTCTTCAACTCCATCAAAGACCACAGAAAGATATAATATTACCTGAATAAATGGGAAATGCATTGCAAGCAACTTCCACATTCTAGAAATGACAGATACATCTGGCTGCCTGGATAGTCAACCAAAGTTTCTCTTAATGTTGGGGCATCTATCTTCAGCCTACAGGCTTAGAGTCTTTGACAAATTCTTTAGAAAGGAGAAAATTCAAAGGATGTTCCATCCATTTTGGTAAAGTTCATCAGTCTCTTCATCCAGTGTCCTGTAGAATGTCTGTAAGTTTTCTCTGTGATATAGGAACCTGAAGGACCATCTCAGCTTGTTTTGGCAAAGTTTGATGTGTCCTGGATGTCTAACTTATGCAGCATACTGTCTATCAGTTGAGATAAGAACAGTTTCTTACCAAAGGCTAACTTTTGCCACAAAGAAAGTACTTTCCATATGGAGTTTCATTGATGACCATCATCCTCTTGAGTAGATTGGTGTTGCCAGGAGCAGAACTGTCTCAATGTCCAGAAAAGTCTAAGTTCTTAAAACATTTTAAATAATGATATTTATTTAAATAATGATATTATTCTCTAGGTCTTTGAAGTATTTGAAGATTATCTATCTAATTGAAATATATATTTGTACACCTAAAAAACCTAACTAACAAGACTACAAGTTTGATTGTCATATTGATTAACTATTAATCTATATTTCTTAATTATACATTACAATTTTAAAGAAATTACATAAAAATCATATCTTAAACAAGAGTAAAAATATACATATAGCATAACAAAATAAACCTGAAATTTGTGTAGATAAACCCAAATCTATATCAATGTAAAGTATTTAAAGCAAGTAGTTGCTTTTTAAATGTTGATTCAATAATCTACTCTTTTATTCTATCATATATATATATCCCCTTCCTTTAAAAAATTGACTATAATTAATAATAAAACCCTCTAAACAAAAATAAACATCCACAGTCTATTTTGGGGGGAATATAGGCATAATTTTCTTGGCTACTTCCTGCTGATTGGGGGATACTAGTATCTTTAAGGTACCCTGAGGCTGGATCATTTAAGTCAACAACCTTAAAGCTGATGAGGATGTTGGATCATCTGGGCCATTTCTTATCAGAAAATTTTCAGGGAGGGGGTCTTCCTTGATCAAACCATATTAGCCTAGAAGCAATTCATAGGTTCAAATCTTCTGTGGATACAAAAGCAGAACCTCTTTTCCAAAAGAACATATCCTTAGACCCAAATTTCAAAGTCAAGATACCTTTTAAATAGATATGTTGATTTAAGTTAGCAACCTTTGCAATTAAATGTCTTTCTACAGTTAGCTTATTAACAATTGTTTCTATGTATATAGTTTTATACTTAGGTTTAAAGCTTTCTTATTTAGACAAAAGGGGAAGATGTAGTGCAGAGCAGGTACTTTTACCTTGACCTAGAGGTGTACCCTCTTGGCCAGCACAGATCTGGAATCACCTACTGGCCTTGGGGCTCCAGTGTTTGTAGTGTGACCATAGGACCAGTTTAAGATCAGGCACATGGGCACAGGTATGGCCCTGGCCCCTGCTTTTTCTTCTCTTTAGTGCTCTTAGATAGAGGACCTGACCCACAGAGTGAAGTCTCAAGTACCAGTCCACTTTTCCAGGAACTGCACATCTGTTTAATCTCTTGTATCCATTAGTATTCCCCTCTGAACCCTTAATAAATATTAATCCTTATTTACCAGTTTTCAGTGATTATTTCATATAATATTATAAATTGTTTAAGTCAGATGACACCACATTGGGCAGCATGAATATTGGTGGGAATTCTTATTCACTGTGGTCAAAGGATAAGTTATAAACCTACTTCTGAAAGGACTAGTGTGGTAATATGTTATATATTTGATAAAAACCAATCTGGAATATGAGAGAAGAGATTCACCCACAGTCAATCCAGGGGGAGAAGAGAGTGGTAATCTCTAAATTAGAGAGAGGAAAGACCAGGAGTGGTGACCTACATTTTTACTCCCATAACTTCAGAGACAGAGATCTTTCTGTGTTTCTGTGAGTCCAAGGCTAACTATCAAACAGTAATAGCCCCTACCCTTAATCTTAAACTGGATATGATACAGCTGGGTGAAGAAGGTATTTAAGGCAGGCCTAAGAAGATGGATGAGGCAGTAGAAGCAACGGGGAGTGAGGCTGAGGAAACTGGAAGATGGCTGGGTGAGATTTGACTATGGTGTTTCCTCTCTTTGATATACCAGCCTTTCCCCAATATCTGGCTCCGAGTTTCATTTATTACAACCAGAATTCATGCATCAGCCTCCCTGATGAACCTAAATGTGCACACATACTACCACCTAGACTTTTGACTGATAGGTCGGGGAGAAAAGGAACCAGTTGGGCTGGTAGGACCACGGCATGTAAAGTAACAACTTCCCTTAAGCAAACCTGGAGTCTGCTGATGATTGGTGACCTACAAACTTGAGATTGATTGATGGGGCCAATGAGAAAAGTCAACACAGCCAAGGAAATGACCGACAGCCAATGGGGTGCCAGGAAGTGACATTTAGGCAAGCCCTATATCTGTAATAAAGGAGTCTGCCAAAGTTTGCTTCTAACCCTTACTTCTCACCTGACTCCAGATTTTTACACTATTGACTCTGTGCTGTCTCTCTCCTACCCCAAGAGGTACTCAGCTGGTTTAGCCTGTAACAGGTACAAGCTCTAGAGAAAGCATGTCAGTGTTCACACATTCTCATATTACAATGTTTACAAAAGCTTCTAATATCAGAGAAGATGAAAACATCACAAACACCTATTAATAAAAAGATGGATAAATAAGAAATGGTAAAATCTTAGAGCAGAACACTCCAAGAGCAGTGAAAATGAGTGACCTGTAGCTTATAACAGCATAGTTAAATTGTGCAAGAACATAAGTTTGAATGAGAGAATAAAATTACAAGGCAAAGATCTCATATGATTTTGCTTATATACAACTCAAAACCTAGCAAACTAATGTACTACTTATAATGTACTGTATACAGTTCAACCTGCAGAGAAATAAAATGATCAGGCTATAATCCAGGACTTCCTGGAGGCTCAGTAGGTAGAGAATTGCTAACTCTTTGATTTTGTAGCATATACTTAAGTGTTCATTCTTTACCAGTTTATTGTACATATTATATATTGGGTACATTATTAGTTTTTAGCTTAATGGGTGTAGATTCCAAGAATCCCAAACTACAGCTCTTAACTCACAAGTTGATATGATTAAGTCTGTTTATTTTGTCAGATTTTCATGGTGGTTTTGATAAGGGTAGTCTAAAGACCATGTTTTGAGTTTCTGTACTGTTAGCAGTTTGAAGATTTTCCTCTTCTAACTGACAATTCCAGAAAGCAAGACAGTAATTAAAGAAGACAGACAAATGAAACACAGCTCTCCTATGTCCAGAAACTTTCACTTTACTATATTATTTATAAAAGACAAGTCAAAAGAAGTTGCATCTTAAACCATGTTAGTCATTACACAAGATCCCCATGAAGAAACATGTCCCGTACCATACAGTACCATGTAGAGAAAACTGGCTAATTATTATGCCATCAATTAGGAATGTAGTACCTGAAATTAAACCAGTGCACTCTTTATCATCTGTCTATAAAAATATAAAACCCTGGATTCTTTCTAAAACATGAATTCATTGTCAATAAAAAATTCATAGTAATAAAATTAGGTTGAAGGAAATAAAATACTAGAAAAGAGGTGGCACTGCAGCTGCCTAGTCAATATTAATATTAAACTTTTCTAAGATGCATTAAGTTTCAACAATCAGTCCAAGCAACACTATTTGATATGTTATACTTGCGTATAGAATGCTGCTGTTCTAAACAACCTTGCGATGACATAATTTTATTTTACATATATACAAATTATGCTATTTATATACACATCACGGGATTGTTCCAGTCACTTCATCTCAATGGCGGGGACTTGTCATGAAGAACAGTTCAGGTTGGCTTCATCAAAGGCTCAAGCAGCTACTTCTTTTCCTTCTCTGATGAGAAGAGTTCTGGGAAGCCAGTACTTCGCTTTGTTTGAGTGGGAGCATGGTGGTGGAATGATAAAGAATATTAAAGATTTGGGGCTTATAAATAGTGTCTTTTCTTGAACATTTCAGATGGACGTTAGCTACACCTTTGATTTCTGTGCTTCTACAAGACTGTATGACCCTTTCATATTTGCTTTTCTTGCAAAGTAAATGATCATCCCAATGGCAGGTATTATCAAGGAGGAGGCACAGTAGAGTGCAAGGAGTTCAGGAGAGAAATAGTCCCTGTTATTTTCTCTTCCTGGAAAAGAACCAAATGGATACAATTAATGTCTAGTACAAAAGGGAATAATGTAATCACAGTGTGTGTTTTATCTTAACAGTACAACTAGTTCTTCAAAGAGGAAGGGGTAAAAGCTGTGCTGAGAACCATGGAGACTCATCAGACCCATTTTTTTTTTTTCTGAAATATCCAAATAAGTAGCTCGTGGTTGCTATGTTCATGATAGGTGTGAAGATGACATTTCTTGACACAACAAACTTGGATTTTAAAAGATAACTTTGGGTGTAAAATGGAAGGGAAAGCACATAGTTTAGTGATCTGTTTTATAAGATCAGGAATCAGAAATATCTAATAAAGTGCCAAGACCCTGATCATTATGAATTGAAATACCTAAGTAGTTTTCTCAGTTTCATAATCTCAGAGTGAGGCCAAGACAGAGCACTCTTGTTGATGGCTGGCATGTGTTTATATGCTGTCTTCTGTGTGTCTGAGGCAAAAGCAACTTTATATGCTTATTCCACTCCAGCATTGACAACCTCTGTTGATTTACTGATGGTCTTCAGATACTTCATTTAAGAAAATGTCTTAGTTACTCAGAGTGAGTTCTCTGACCTACATCTTCCTTGCTCTAAATTAATACTTCACATTCCCTCAAAGTCCAACCACCATACTTTTATACCCCCCAACAGCTTGCAGTTCAACATTTGCCCATGAAATTATCTGTTAAGTGTATTTTTTTTCCTGACTGTAAACTCTGGAGCAATAGCTATGTTTGTATGAGGTGCTTTATAACCAGCCAGTACATAAGACACTACTTAGAATACTCAGTAACCCCAAAATATTATTTGAGTACTAATAAAGTTTTTCTTTCTAAATCCTATTTTTTTGCCACACAGTCATAAATGTAGTACAGAAAATGGCAGTATACAAAGTTTAAAATCTCCTAAGATGTATGTGATAACTACAACACCTCACATCTAAGCTCCATTAAAAAACACCCCCATTCCTGTTTGTTTTGCACAGTGTGGTCTCTCAATTACATTTGACTGAGTGGAAGAATATGTTGTCTGAGTCCTTGCAGGAATTAGTGATCTGATCTATCTGAGGCATCACTATATTCCTTCCAGGGCTTTCAAAACACAGAAAGTCACTCAAGTAGAAAAGACTCATTAGTACCACAGGAGTGGATTGTTTCAAATTACTGATGGAGAAAAAAAATGCTTCCCTTTAAGCATTATGACAGGGGCTTCATGTTTATGCTTTCCTTTACTAGAATTGATCTAAGGGTAATATTTTAATGGGATATTCATCGTCATTATGGTTAGGCTTCAACATTAATGACACACTAGGAGGTATTTCTGTTATTGTTTTCTTTATAATTTAATTATTATTTCTGCCTTTCAGTTTGCCCCTCAGACATCTGTTAAAAGCCAAAACTGAGTCAGTTGCTAGGACAATATTGAACACATTTTTACGCCATTAATTATAATAAGCCTTGAAAGTCAAAGAATCCTGATCATTTGTATCAATGAAATGCATTTAAGCCGAAAACCAAACAAGACAAAATAAATATAAACATTCAGCTAAATACAAGGGAAAACTAGTTCAAATTACCCAGGGGGAAAAACAGGTCAACTTTGGGTTTTTATTCATATGCAGCTATTTCAAACCATATTCACATTGGAAACATGAATACCTACCCTGCGTGACTAATATGCTTTTATCATTCATTAAAGGACAAATTAAAAGTAGCAACTATGTAAGAAATTAATTAAGCAATTAGAAATGACAATGTGTAAGAGAAAAAGTTCAAAAGGGAAGATGTAGTTTTCATGGTCGTAAGGAGAAGCAACCATGTCCATGGGATGACAACATTCTGAGAAGTGCAATCTCCCCCAGGGTTGGCTAAATTGGAGCCAGCCAGGGGCATCAAGGGCTAAAGAAGACAGAAAAGAATGGAGATCAGTCTGTTCCTGACATCTTGGTCCACCTCACTTGAGGCAACAACTAAGCATACAGCATCATGTCCAATGACATGATGGGAAACATTGTCCCTTTCTTTGAATACATGATAGCTTCCTTGTCCAGAGGACATGTTTTCAGGAAAATCACTATAGCTGGGTGACTAGAAAGAAACTTGACATGTAATTATGGAATTTTCCTCTTTTAAAAACATTTCTAAGTGGATGTCTTGATGTTGCTCTGATTTGAAGAGATACTGTGAAGATGAGATAAAAAGGTATGCTAAGATTTATAATCTCGAGAAATTTGGCCAGATCAGTACGATTTTTATCTGTTTTCCCACATGAACTTAGAGTTTTCTCCACACTGACATGTGGTTAGTTAACTCTCAGAGACAATGCCAAATCTCTTCAGAGTTGGCATTCATTATCAATGCTGGCATCAATAAAATTAGCAGGCACTCATAAGAGAACAGGAAATTCTGGAGTGCCAACATGTCTCTGACGGGGCCGTTGAGCCCCCCCTCCCCCCTTTTCTCTTCATCAGGTTAAAGTCCGACAGCTGGGGGGCGGGGGGCGGGGGTTTCAAAGGAAGCTCTTGTGAAATACCGAGATTCTGTTTAGGATCCTGGCCACTATCCCCAATTAGCATCCTCACAAAAGAGCCATGCAGAAAATATGCAGTTACTCTGTCTCCTGAAAGCAAAGCTTCTTTCCAGTAGGGAGCAAGGTCTGCAGAGGACTTTTTATTCCTGCTGTGCCAGTCCCAATAATTTAGTTTTCTTTTACCTTAGGGGAAAGGTTGTAAAATATGGTTAAACACTTAGCAAATTTAAGACCTCGGAAACCAGAGATGAATTGGCAACTTTGAAAAAAAATAACAAATGGGAATTCCACGTTCACTGATGATTAATGTTCACTTCCTGGCTAAGCGCTACAGCGTGGAACAACTGTGCCCGAGTAGTTGAAGAAACGTTAAGAAACAACCAGAATTCAGTCTTATTTCACCAACTTCATCTAATAGTAGAAACTTGTCGCTTTCCTTGGATATTTTAATTTTTTTTAAAAGCAAACACACAAAAAAAAGCTAACCTTTCACATCAAGGGTTAAACTTCTTAACTGTGAGCCAACTCCAGTTTTAGATTCACACTCGTACACTCCGGCATCCTGCAGCTGTGCCTTGAGGATGGTGTATGCTCCATCAACTGACTTTAACACCATATCCCCTGTCTTTGCTTTTTTCTTCAGGATTATCCATGTTTCAGACACATTTTTACACGTGCAGGAGATAATGACGGTGTCTCCCTCCTTGACACTCTCAGAAGGAAAAGCTGTAAGCTGTATATCTTTTGAAGAGACTGAAGAGAGAATGAATGGGCAGTTAGCATGGATGGGGTGGAGGGGTACAGCAATCGTGTTCTGACTGAGAACATCGGCAGCCACTGACAAGCTGTTTGTGATGCTTTGTGCGTGAGCTGTACAGCAAGCAAGCAAAGGAGTTGGGCATTTGCCCAGTTCTAAATGACTGTATTGTAAGCAAAAGAACTATATCCCAGGCTCCTTTCCTGTCCTTACTATGATCCTTATCCCAGCTAAGAAGGAAAAAAAAAATTAGAAAAAAAAAGTCTTTAGTGAGTATCTGTAGAATTCAGATGTGAAAAAAAAAATTAATTTGTTAACAATCACATAGTTCACCAAAATTTTCCTTGTAGTACACAAGCCTTATGAGCTAGGCACTCCTTGACCAGGAAATTAAGATGTATATAACATTTTTAAAACTGTCTTTAAGAACATAGTTACCAATTATCAGAGTCCAAGGTCTGGGCTGTTCTCAATTGTTGTAGAACATTTGCATTAATGTAATAAGCCTTAGAGGGAAACATCGATATCTGTTTTTTAAACACTTGCTTAAGACCTTCTCTTTTGTCACTGTGATGTTTCTCTTCCAAGGTCACGAGGCAATGACATCGTTTCTTTCAGATGGTCACACAGTGTAGCCTAGGCTGGACTGAAAGTCTCCTAAGAGTTCTCTTTAAGGTTCTTCCTTTGGATTAGAGACCTCAGTAAAATGGGGCATAGACAACAACAGAACCCAGTGTATAGCTTAACAGGAATAATAGCAAGGGAAACAGAAGGGCTCAGTCTCAATGCTCCCACAGAGAAAGCATGGGCCAATGCAAGTCTATCACAACATAAATTTGCTCAGGAGAGCCGAAGGTTTCGATGTGCCAAGCAGGAACTGTTGTGTTCTCAATTTTGGGTCTTTATCATTGAGAAAGGAGACCTATATCTATATTCACCCTATGGTTCTGTGCCAGCAGGCTGAGAGACCAGAGGGCACAATGACTGTGATCCTTAATCTCAGAGTTTATAAAAAGTGCCCTCTTGGGCTTCTGAATAAATTCTAGGCAGCTTCCTGGGACTTGCTTCTCAAGGTCCCGTTAAGCCCAAAGTGATTGTTTTAATTCTAAGTAACTTTCTACCCTTGTTTTTTCACTAAAAACACAGTCTCATAAGTGTCCCTGAACTTCCAGCATTTCATTTGAGGTAAGCAGGATTTTAGGGCAAGTAAAATGAAAATTTATTCCAGGAGCAGTATGGGACTGTTTTTCTGTTTGTTTGGGGCATATAAATACAATTTTGAAATGAGGGATTTCTTTTCTTTCTTTTTAAGAATTATTTTTATTTTTAAGTTACTTGTATATGTTCGTGTGGGGGTACCTGCATGTGAGTGCAGTGTTTATAGAAGCAAGGAGAGAGCATGAAATCCCCTGGAGCTGGAGTTACAGGCAGTTGTGAGTTCTGACAACAGAACCCGGGTTATCTGTAAGATCAGGAGACACTCATGACTGCTATGCCATGTCTCTAGCCCCAAAAGGCTTTCTTTTCTGAAGACCTTGTTTGCCATCAGTAAGTAACTCAATAGGAAATGTACTAGCCAGAAATAACTTAGAAGTTATACTCTGCTCACCTTGGACAGTCAGTTCAACTGATTTTTTGCTAATTCCAGCCTGGTTAATCCCTTCACATACATAAATGCCAGAATCTTCCAATTTTGTAGACATTATGGTGAGCACTGTATCTTCAGAAAGAGGCTGCAGTTCCCCATTATTTAACTGCCTGCTCCACAGGATTTGGGGAGCTGGAAAGCCATCACTGGAGCAGGTCAGGTTCACCGGACTACCCTCCTCTAGGATGGGAGAGGGGCTCACCCAGATGGTGGTTTCCTGGGGGGCAACTGAAAAGAAAAAGAAACTTAGCTTCACCCTCTTACACTCTGAATTCCAAAGGTCTAGACAGTACTGTAACACTGGGCAATGGAATCTGGATTAGTATAGTTTATAAACTGTGATAACCAGCCCAGAAAATTTCTGTGGTGGAGAAAAAATGGGAGTTAGAACCTAGATGAAGTGCGGATATTTTCAAATGGCACTAAGCCCCGGAGAAACTCTTTTAATATCAAAGCATAATCAAGGACAGTGGAGTATTCAGGTGACATGGGTTAGAAGCCTCTGTATGACTCAGTGAAGAACAGCCAGGGTAAGATAGAATTGACCTTGAGGGAGAAAAGGGTAGAAGAACATTGGATGGATGGACACACACACACACACACACACACACACACACACACACACACACTGGGAGGAATTAGGAGAGAGACTTAGAGGTCAACAGTATGTATTGCCAAAGCATGATGCATTGGTTGGAAAATTCCCTGTGAATAAGTGTAACCAGTTTACTACCTTTTGAACCTGGTTTGATCATTTGACCAATAGGCTGTGGGGAAAGTAACATGAAGAGGAGGTGTGTGTGCTCCTGACATGGGTCTTTGTGAGGCGCTTACATCATCAGCTTTCTCAGGCTCCCTTCCCTGAGAATGACACCCCACTAAGAAATAACAGGTGGAACCAAGCACATAAGGCTCAGACACTTACATTAAACTACCTGTGACAAGCCAGCTGCTAGCCTCGCTGATGAAAGCTGATTGAACTCTACTGAATAGATGCCTGGCTGGCCCATTCCTGAATGCTAATGCATAGACTCATACATAAATCAATGCTTTGTTTTATATTATGAAGAATGGTTTGCTATAATCACTATTATATTGAATTTCCTTTTCGGTTTTCTTCAGGGAGATTCTAATTGTTAACCTTCTGTTAGCTATGACCTTGTGAGCATAGTAAAGAAATCTATATTCAATGGTAGCTACCCTGTGTATGCACTTACCACTGACAAAAAGAGTCTGTGTACTGCGCCTTTGTTTGGGTTCAGATTCCATTTGGCCACTGTGTAACTTTGCCAAGCAAACAAGAACTTCCCCCGTATCTTCTGTGGTAGGAATGAAAGTCATTTCCAAACTTTTAGTCTCTGGCGATTTTATGCTCATTTCCTCCAAAAAATATTTATTCATCAGCGTAGTCTGCCCCTTCAGTAATTCAATCTCCAGATGGTCAAAAGGGTACACGTTAGGGACACTGCAGGTTACAGTGACGGGTCTCCCATGCACAAGTGGACCGCTCATCTCAATTTCTGGGTCTTCAGGGAATGCTGTAGATATCAAGGAAAAATAAATTGATATGTGATAGTCAGGAAAAAGGTGAATCAGACTCCTTTAAATGCAAAGGTCTCAGAATGGCAGCTTTAGATCAGCGGGGAATAGTGTGGTCATAGATAAAACTATTAACTATAATGTCACACTTAACAATATTAATATAAATAAAGAAACAAATTACTAAGTATTTTAAGCCAATGAATAATAGGTGTTTCGCTGCTTATTTTTATCTTCTAATGATGTCATCTTGCCTATTGTTTCTTAAGGACACACTGACTTCTGCCATCTTCTCAACTATACGATTTAAATATTTCTTATAGTATATTGACTACTAAATACAAACTAATTCCCCAGAAATAATTCATTATTTTTTGTCTGAGCACTCTAACAAAACAGTTATTATTTAACTTACTTTACAGCTAAAAAAAAGTAACTTAAGGGGCAAATAACACTTTTCATAATATCGTACCTAGTCAAAATCTGTCATCTGACCTATGAGCCTTGGCTACAGTTTTTCAGTATCAAATGATACTCACAATGCAGTTCTCAATTTAGATGGCATATCAAAATTTGAATATTCTATGGATATTATTTTATAACTAGATTTAGATTACAAATTGTAAATACTTTTCAGAAATTTTCTTTCTCTTTTTTTTCCTTTCTTTTTTTTTTCATTTTGGATTTTTTTTTTTTTAAGACAGGATCTAGATGACCTGAGACTATGTAGACTAGGGGCTGGCCTTAAACTCACATAGATCTACCTATCTCTGCCTTCCTATCTGGTAAGTTTTGTAATAAAAAATGAAACTGACATCTGGGCAGTGGTGCCACATGCCTTTAATCCCAGGACTTGAGAGGCAGAGGTAGGTGGAAATCTGAGTTCGAGACCAGTCTAGTCTAACAGAGTGAGTTCCAGGGCAGCCAAGGTTACACAGAAAAACAAAACAAAACAAAACAAAACAAAAAACCTATTTCAAGAAAGAAAGATGAAAGAAAGAGAGAGAGAGAGAGAAAGAGAAAAAATAACTGGTATGCTTTCTCACATATGTGAAACCCAAATTTAATTGTTGAACTATATAATGTATGTGTTGATATGTATGTCCTTATTGGTCATGAAATTAAAATGAGGAAAGGAGGACATTTTAAGGGATGTAGGAAATAAAACATCAATGGGAAAGGAGCAGGCGATGCTGTCAGGGAAGAAAGGGAAACAATGAGGAGACAGGCCTGGAGAAAGAGACCAATGAGAAGAAGTCATGTGCACAGACATGTGATGATGCCATTATGAGCCCACTTGTCTGTGTGCTAACTTTAGCCATCAATAAGGAATGTGAAAGAACTGTGCTGACTGTATTATTTAGAATCTAAGTAGTTTTTCTCACATCTATTTAACATTTATAATACATCCCACATAAATTAGGAAAAAATGATACTAAAATAATTATCAATGTAAAAGTAACACTTAAAAACTACAATATCTTTCCCTTAAGTAAAATCTTGTTAAACTGTTGGGTTATTTAAACATGTCCACATTGCAATGAGCTGTCACGCTGTTCTCATGTCTGTTGGGAATGAGCCTACACCAATAATTCCTGGACTCTCGGTAATATGATAGAGCAATAAAGTTTACACTCCTTTTGAGAGACTTAAACTTCTTAACAGACACACGCTTACTCTGAACAAAATCCTGAAGGCTAATACAAGTCGGAGGTGGGGGTGGGCTTTAGAAGGAAAATCTTTACAGTATGTTCTCTGGGGTTGAGTGAGGAAAACAGGGCAGCGCCACCCTCTCCACAGAATAACTTCACAGTCATGTGCTTGCTGCAAGGTTCATTCCTCATTCATTGTAGACTGAGGGATTCCAGCAATGGGAAATTCATGAAGATTGGAGGTTGAAAAGTGTTTTTATTATGGTGACAACACAGGAGTGACAAGAAGAAGTGTGTCATGTGTTCACAGTGTAAACCAGTTTTAAAGCCTGTATTGACCCCTGATTTTGCAGCAGATACCTATGAAGGTCATCCCACACTCAGACTAACAGCAGCTCGTCTCCATTTCTGGCACTCTACTGTTTCCTATTGTCCTGCAGATCAGCTTCTCTTAAAATGATAGACTGCTTCCCTATTCCCCATACCTTCCTCTCAACCCCATAGGCTTCCTATGCTTTCTTCTTTCAAGAGAAAAGTCAGAACAATACCTAACCTAGTATGTGCTTATTTTAAAATAATATATTTACTATATATACTATATCAAATTCAGAATATGTGTAATATCTGATGCATCATTGTAAATGTATTATATATATAGTAAAATGAAGGCTGTATCTGGTCAGAAGCATGACTAATAGGGAGAAAAGGGGGTAGGAAGTGGGAGGAAAGGGGATAAGACACTAACAGCAGGGTGAACAGGAACAAAACACGGTGAACTATTATTTTCTACTCTATTACAAATAATATATATTGCACACAGTAAAACTATATTTTGAAAATGAAGGAGAAGGCTTTTAAAGTGTTCACAAAAAGAAAAAAAAAGTCGAACACAGTGAACAGGCAAGCTGAGGATATAGCTCAATGACAGAGTACTTGCCTGGCACAGCCCCGGCTTCCATCTCTACCATCTCAAAACAAAATGAAACCAAACAAAAGCGAGGCTTGAGCCTCACCCACAGTTTCAATAGATGAGGCTGCCATTCCTCACCTAGCAGTTATCTGAATTGGGTACAGGCCCCTGACTGTTCTCAGTCACCCCCTGTACACACCTGTGTGCATCTGCAAGCATGGAGAGCATGGAGCATGGTCAAGTGCACAAGGGGAGGAAGGTCAGTGGCACATTGTGTGCATACTGTAAACAAATGTAGTTTATACCAAAAAGCTGGACCAACTGAATCATAACCAACAGTGTTCAGACATCTAGGGATGGTTAACAATGCCAAATCTCTCTCTACATAAATGGATATCACTACAGATTCCCATTCTTTTTCTTCCAAAGGAACCAGAGCAAAGGGAAGTAATCAGAGTCACCCATTTTGTAAAGTACTTACAGTAGACCTCCACCCGGATTTCCTTTTCCAGTTTCCTTCGAACACATGTCACAGTGCACAAGTAAGAATGTTCATTCTCAAAACTCACAGGGCTCAGAGTCAGTGTGGAGATGGTCCCCTCACTCCTCACCTCCCCACTAAGGGGGCTGTCTATCTGGGTTCTCCACGAAAAAGAGGGGGAGTCACAGTCAACAACAGCGCATGTCAGTACAACTGAGTCTCCAACCTGCGCAGCCACGTGGGATCCAGGGAAGATATCAACAGTAAATGGTTTCTCTGAAGAGGAGACAAAAAAATAAGAAAGGAAGACAAGATAAATAACAGATAAGATTCTTTTCTTATTACATCAGATTCCCATAGTCCATGTTTATCTTTCTTGATCTCTGTTCGGCTACTATCTGTGCCAAGAAGAAATTACTCCTTTCCATCTTGGAGCCATCAGGGATAAGATCACATCTTTTAAGAATGAACCCATGATGCTCTGTTAACTCAGGCTGCCAGAATAAGTGTAGATAACAATTTGTCAAGAATGTGGCTTGCTTTTTTTCAGAGCCATAATCTAACCACTGCTCTGAGTCATCCATCAAGTCATCGTGGTTGTACAGGACCTCAAATTATCTAGTGGTTTCCATGTGTCAAGTATCCTGCATTCTTTATGTGCTTCCTTTATATACATGCATCATCTCACTTAATTCCCGAATGATTTCATTAACGGGTACTATAATTGCTTTTCTACATTCCCATATTTTCCCCTTCTCTTCTCCTATCCCCTCAATCTTTCTCTTTTTTGAGACATTTAGGCTCAGATATGCTAAATGTGCAGGTGGAATAACCAGGACTTGATGTGAGATGGGCATGACTTGAGAATCCAGCTTTCTGTTCTCAGAACAACTAAATCAAGACATCATCATAAGAAGATAAAATGAGTTCTAAAATAGTTAAGGGGAAACCGCACCAAAATGCCACACTATACTTAACAAACTACTCATATACATCTATATAAAGTAGTACTTTTGAACATCACACGGAATCACATTGAAAGAAAAAAAAAAGACGTAAGCATTAATGTGACATCAAATATGTTTGATGCATTATCAAAAGATTTTACAGCCATCCAGGGTAGAAAGCTGACCTATTGGGGCAAACACCTGAGACCCAAGTGTTCAAAAATGTTCTCCAACTTCCTGGCACACAGACTTGGATGAAATGACATATTTTGAGAGAAAAAAATTCTAAATCTTGATATTGTTCCTCTGAAATCCTGGGAGTGTTTGGGCAAGCAACAGATGAATCTCAAAAAAAAAAAAAAAAAAAAAAAAATCACTGGAATTTAGCAAGCCAGAGACAGGAGGAAATCTCAGCATACAATACAAATATACTTGGTTTTGCATTGCTCTCTTCTGTACCAGGAAAAATTGCTTTTTTTTCTCCTTTTAGTTTGTGTTATGGTGGTATTGTATTATCTTTCCAAAGAAGATTCTTCTCAAATTACCTCCAAATAAACTAATATACTATTAGTTTTTTGAAGAGATTATTCAAAACAGTAACCAAGTTGTCCAAGTTCCGTTTATGCTACTGTGAGAAGGAGGAACTGATTGGGAGATTCACTTCCTGTCTGCAATGAGACTGACATCCATCACCGTGTGAGCTTCAGGCTGCTGGGGAGAAGCCCTTGAAAGTAGCTAAAAGGCCCTTCCAATTCAGCACAATTGAAGTCACATAATATAATACAAAGCACCATTTTCCAAGACCAGAACACATTTCCCTTACCCATTTGAAATGGGGTCCGGCATTATGGGATGCAATTAATCTAGGATAAAACACTGAGCTTCCCAAATTTTAGCCATATATTTTCTCTGACCACTAGGGAATAGTAATCATCCACCTGAGTTAATCAGCTGATGGTGTTTGAATTCTACTCTCTTAATCATCTAAACTTAGAATGTATGTTTTTATAGATAAAAAATGTGTTGTCCAAATTTATAGTTTATGTTTTCGTTCAGCTAATGTTTATTGAACACTTACTATGTCAGGTACTATATTAGCTAGCCATTTAGTAATTAAAAGACAAACACAGTGAGCCCCTGAGTTTTGAGTTTAGAAGCTTGCAGTTTAATGAATATACACATTCAAATACATACTTTTTTGTGTTCTTAGTAAAGCATATACTTTGATTTAGTCATTCCACATTGTATAAATACACCAAAATATCACATCATACACAATGTATGCATGCATACACTTCGGATTATCCAATTAAAATAGTAATTTAAAAATAGAGAAAATTGGCTACAATTGAAAGAGCATGGAATTTTGAATTAAGTGGACCCGGTTAGTGCAGCAAAGAACTATTTGACTCTATGTTAATGATGTGTTATATTGCACCTGGGCTTTTCATCTACCTCACAGAACACGGTAAAGACTGAGATAACATATGAAGTACAATGTAGGACTCTTGGCAAACATTAGGTGTACAATTAATTGATGGCCATTATTAATCTGAGACTTCATGTTCTCATCTGTAAAATGGATAGAAAATATGCCTTAGTTATTTCTTTAAGACTAGATTGCTTGTATAAAGTGCAAGAAACCCAGCTGGGTTTGGGGAATACTATTATTTAAGAAAATCTTGCAAACTCTCAAATGAGAAATTATAAGCTAAGGCAATGGCAGGAGGATTGGCTGGAAAGAAAGTTAGGCCATAGGAAATCATTTTGAGGTAGAAGGGTCAAGATTAGGTAATTTGGAATGGGAGTATATATTCAGCAATAACAAGTATTTAGCAGTGCAGTTATTAACTATATGGAGTGAGAAGATCAAGTGAAGTAACATGAAAATACAAATACCCAACAGGCAGAAGAAGGAGGTCAAGCTGTGAAATGGACAACAGTGAAATGCCATGAGCTACTAAGGAAGCAGTGTAGAGGTTCCAGGAGACTTCAAAATGTATGAAAATGATAAATATATGTGCATGCAGAAGCACATGATGACCAGATGGGTAATCAAGCAAATGTAAGGAAGCAACTTCAACCCTGGCATTGTATCCTATTGCTGAACCCCCAACAATGGCACCTCATCACATTCTACTCACCTTGGACAATTAATTCCACCTCTGTTTTGTGTCTCCCAACCAGATTAACTCCTTCACACACATAAATTCCAGAATCTTCCATTCTCATAGCAATTAAGGTGAGAGTTGCATTTCCTGAGAGGAGCTGTTCATTTCCATTATCTAATTTCTTGCTCCATAAAATCTCAGGAGCTGGTAGACCCTCACTGGAGCATGTCATTGTCACAGCATCACCCTCTTGAAGCCTTTTGGAGGGATGTACAGAGATAACTGTATTCTTGGGAGAGGCTGAAAAGGTAGAACATAATATGAGTTATCATTAAGCATCATCTCTATTCAATGGGGATGATTTATTTCTCTTGTAATCTGTATTCTATGTGTCTGTACAAATTTGGCAAAGCTACCTGCCAAGTGAGTCAAGAATCATTGGGTCATTAAAAAATTAGTCATTATAATTTCTAACCAGTTAACTATAGTTTTTGATATTTGATGTTTTCAAGGAGCCACAGATAGGTAGAAATTAAGAGAAGCCCTATAAGTTTCAGTCTGTTACCTAAGAACTAGAGTCTAGTGTAGGAATCTTTGTTAAAAGTACATCTAGGTCAGCTTTAGCATTTACTGAGGGAGACAACCTATCCAGGCCAAACTGGCATTTGAATATTATTAGTCATTGAAAAACTCTCTTATTGAGCTAATATCTTCCTGGAAGTAACTAACATTCACACAATGATTGCAGTTCAGCCCTGTGTTCTTACAGATACATAGCAATGCTCTTTCTCACACAGCTGTCTTTCAGTGACTTTAACTACATCTCTCTTTCAAAGTGCTGTATTCTATGAAATTGTTTACTCAAAAGGTTATTAAAAGCCTTTTCCATCTCATTATGCATTGGATAAACATATTGTACTTGACACCAACTCTTTCTAATATAGGGCTCCTAGCAGAAGACATTTTAGTTTTAACAGAGCCCAGTGAGTTACATAAGATACAATTCTAATATGAGAAGCTTCAAATCTACCAGCAGTCTTTAAAAGCTGCACAACAAACCTTAGCATCTTTCCACCTACTACATGTGTGTCATGTGAACACACTCTTGTACACACACACACACACACACACACACACACACATGCACAGAAAAAGAGAGAGAGAATAAGAATCCTCTTGTCAATTTTTTTATCTGTAAAACCAATGTTACAAGGCTTATTATTAAATTTTATAAAAATTTTATTTGAGTCCTTTTTTTTTACTTTTCAAACAGATAGTTTTATGATGATTCTTCCTTGTTAAACAGGAAAACAAAAGAATTAAACAACCTTAGAGTCACTCAGCTAACAGTGAGACATGACAGGCTTTAAATCCAAACCCAGAATCCTGTTCTTTTAAAAATATAATTTATAGCATCACGTCCCGAATAAGCAATGCAGTAAAAACTACATATTCCTTGTTAATCCACTCAATACATTTACTATGACATTAAATCGAATGACATATATCTGAGACTGAATTCCCATTGACCAAAGCTCATCATGCAAGCACTTACTGTAGACCTGCAGTTCTTTGACCATCTCCCTTTCTTTGGGCACAGACTCAATGTATAATCTTGCTTGGCAAACGAGAGCTTTTCCAATATCCTCAGTGGTTGGGGTGAAGCTCATTTCCAAACTCTTGGTTACCACAGACTTTTTTATCTCTTCGAGAAACTCCTGAGTCTTCAGGACATGGTCATCTTTGACAAGCTCCATCTCCAGCCTGTCAGCAGGGTAAACATCAGGAGCCAAACACTTGACCATGACCGGCTTCCCCACCTCCAGAGGGCCACTCAGCTGAATCTCTGGATCCTTAGGGAATGCTGCAAAGCCAAGCAAATGCACAAGGAGGCTTTCAGCTCCTGTTGATAACATCTCTGTTTTAACACAACGCAAGTCAAAACAAATGTTTTTGTTAATACTAGACTTAATTCAGCACAGCCAGTTATTTAAATGACTAATCCCAGTTTGGTTCGTGGCAGACTCACGAAGCAAGAATCAGAACTAACCACCTTTTAAAGGCCATTTAACTTTTAATTCTGCAATTGTTAAAGGGTATGTGTTAATAAAGTAAAGAAGAAAAAAAAAGCCTAATATTCATTGAAATTCGTCACATAAAGGGTTTTCCTTTCCCTTTACTGTACTCCTGGGTGATAGAGGCTACATTTCACAGATAAGGAAACGTGGACATAGTGTGACTTCAGAGCCAG
Organism: Sigmodon hispidus; assembly: GCA_004025045.1. Taxonomy (NCBI): domain Eukaryota; kingdom Metazoa; phylum Chordata; class Mammalia; order Rodentia; family Cricetidae; genus Sigmodon; species Sigmodon hispidus. The sequence continues at coordinate 40,983 of PVIH01012915.1, read as the reverse complement.
CCTCAGTAACTCAGGCCTGGTGAGGTTGGGAGCCTTGTGGTTCTAGTGACATATTACACACTGTTCTCTTATGCTAGTGCAGGTACAGGTCTAAATGAGAAGCCCAGCATCCGAAATGACATCACAAACAACTGTTACTGTGTAAGATTGCCTACAAAATGAGAATGACTTTCAGGGACTAGCTTCTGAAAATGGGACCACTGATAAGAACTCATCCACCAGGAAGGTGTTCTTATGAGAACGCTCCATACCGAATTCATTCCCCACAAAGCCTAACTCAGTGTTCTAACCAGCACTCTACAGAACCTACCAGGACAATGGAACACAGTGCATTGTCCTCTCCCTGTTTCACAAGGTTTATCTTGTGTGTGTGTGTGTGTGTGTGTGTGAGAGAGAGAGAGAGAGAGAGAGAGAGAGAGAGAGAGAGAGAGAGAGAGAGAGGGAGAGAGAGAGAGAGAGATATGATAGCAGCTCACTGGTGTCTCAGCACCACAGAATATTTCAATCAAATGTGGAATGGAGACTGAACTGTTAAAGTCAATGAGAAACAGGAACTCTTGGGTGGGGGGGCTACATAATTAAATCCAGAAGGGTCCTCATTTCTCTTATTTAACTCTTCAACTGTACCGTTTTTGTGGGCAAAAGGCGAAGGAACCAGAAATGCTTTATTATCTAAAAACATAGTATTTTAAATTTTCCTTCCAATTATTTACGTCCGTCACAGTCTTCAGGAAATGTGCCTAGAATTCACTCACTTCATGACAGGTAACATAAGAACTTGCTACTCTTCCTGATATTTATATAACAGGACCTTCCAAGGAGCTCAGGAGGCTGCCCAGACATAAGCTATGCATGCACAGTCAGCATAATTGAAAGCAGCCGGCTGGACTCAGCTGCTTGGGAAGCCTGGCCACACAAGGGTCTTGCTAAAATTCCAATTAAAGTTAATCAACAAAGTTGGGCTTCAGCACACTACCAAGGGACTGAGGTGCTTAGGGGATGAATCAAGTGAGGTGCTCATAAAGAAATGCCTATGTGAGTACATTTTGAGGGGCTGGGGGAGATACCATCAGTACTTAAAGACAAATGATTTCTATAGAGTTCATTTTCCTCCTCTATTTGCTGAACTGAGGATGGGGGTGGGATGTGTTTTGGGTAGGCTGGTGTAATATGAGTACCTGTTCATATTCCTGAGACAAATATAATTTATTAAAAGAAAGTCTTTTGGGGTGGAAAAACCAAAGTTTTATGGCAACAACAACAAAAATTAAATTTATCAGTGTCAGACAAATGAGATGTTTATAGATGTTTTGGTTCTGTCTCAAGAGAAGGCTTGTATACTTCCAGATCTCCTTAATATGCAAACAGATCTTAAGTACCAAGTTGCATAAGATCCCAGAGAGGGAGAAATCATCAGTCTTCAGATACACAAAAAAGTGAATATGTAGAAGTACAACCAGGTTAAAGATTAGAGGGAAAATGCACCTAGCCTTTAGGATGCTCACATTGTGGTCAGGGATTGGACGCTAGGAGGTGTGAAGCTTTGCATGGGCACTGGTTTTGTGGCAAACAATGACACAGAGGTTGAAGTTCAGGTTCCTATTCTCAGCTAGCTTCTCCTGCCTCTGGCTGTATTGAAACCACATAGCCAAGAATCTAGATACTCAAATAAATAAAAATCTACTAAACATATCATTAATTTTTTTTTCAAGCAAAATCAAGAGAAAATAAAACCTCTTCCAGGCACTTACAGTAGATTTCCACCTGGATCCCTCTTTCCAGTTTTGCAGATCCACAAGTTGCTGTGCATAAGTACGAGTGTTCATTCTCAAAACTGACAGGATCCATGGTCAGGATGGACTTGGTCCCCTCGGTCCTCACCTTCGCATTTAGTGGACTGTCTATCTGGGTTCTCCAAGAGAAAGATGGGGACTCACAGTCTGTGGTGGTGCAAGTCAGGGACACAGAGTCCCCAATCTGAGCAATCATTCTGTATTCAGGGGAGATCTGGAGTTTAAACGCTTGAGCTGAAACAGCAAGAGAGAGAAAAGCAGTGTCCTTTCTCTGTTGCACAACAGTATCCTGCCCAAAACACAGCCTTAGTAGTCTGCTTTTTAAAACTGTCTCACATTAATAGCAAGACAGCCCCAAAGCCCGGAAGGTGCTGAAATCATCACCATGAAAAAGAATGCTCAGTTATCACTTTGAAGCTCATTGCACAAAACGATTTTTTTTCTAAGTTTGACTTCGTTGTCAAGTACAGGAAACTAAAGAGATAGACCTACTATCAACATAATCCGAATCATTCATTTGACATTAGAAATGGGTAACAAAAGTATTCATCTGCAACTCTGTAGAAATACTGGTTTTTATATCACAACCCTGTAATACACCCAAAGCTGCAGACCTGTGAAAAAGGTCAGGGACTTACAGGCTGCAAACAGTGTCCAAAGTACCGTAGACGCTCCAAAGATCGTGACCATCTTCTCAGGCATTTCAAGTAGCTGCTGTGGTGACGAAATGGAAGCTCCAAAGCCTTCTTTGTGCCCCACGTGAAAGTGTCTGGGAAAAGTGTTCAGTTCCCAAAGCCAGCCAGGCTAGTGTGAGCGAAGTAGAAAGTCTGCTCTTTATAAAGGGTCTTGCTGGAGAGGCGGAGGGAAATCCCTTCAAGGGAAAACCCAGGGCAGAGCCAGAGAAAAAGTTTAACTGACAGCCGGCCAAGTCCCCAAGGTTAACCCCTTCAGCTGCTCTCAGAGCTGCGGTCACTCTGAGTCCTGGGAAACAAGACACTTCCAAGTCCATAAATCTCAGGCTTTTCCTGTCCTTCAGCTCCAAAAGGGCTATCTTTCCTGAAAAAATGATTGCAAAATGAAACGCCCACAGTGAGTGTGTGTGTGTGTGTGTGTGTGTGTGTGTGTGTGTAAGATGGGCAGAGACAGAGATCAGAGATCAGTGGGAAAATAACCACTGCTTTTTCTTCATTTAAAAATGTATACTCTTTAAACAAAAAGAAAAATATCTTTTATTTGGGTGAGTTACTCCTTTAGATTAAGAGAAAGTATAACTTTGTTACTTTAAGGTTTTCTGTTCATAAATGTGTTTTTGACACACACACAAAAAAATCAACTCTCTGAAATAATGTTCTGAGGTAGAAAATGAAGACGTGTGGAATTAAGGGGATTATATTTTTCATGTTTGAAGACTTCCCAACCTTTGGCCCAGGACTGAATGACTGGAAGTCCTTTGCAGACTTGAATGCAAAAGAATGGAATCAGTCTATTAAATTTTTTGTGGTGAATTTCTTTGGCTACATTATTTAGCCACATGTCCAGTTTGAACATATAAACATATTTGCTTTTTGTTGTAGGAGATGAAATGGGAAAATTTATTATTTTCTTCTCCCAGAGAAATGACTTTCTAAACAATTCAATTGACTGTGACTCTTATACACGCAGAGCCCATGTCCTTACAAAATGCTTGCCCATCAAAAAGAAACCGGAATAGCCACTTCCTTGTATTATACACGTGCAGGTCTACCTCCCACATTGTATTATCAGTTCCCTTCGTGGCCACGACTAGTTCTTATTCATAGCTGTTTCTACTCCTTCAATATATAAGCATGGTTTCGCATATAATGACTATAAAAAATGTAACAGTAAAAGTTAATAATCTGGAAAAGAAACTTTCAGAATACTGACCACAGCACAAAAGTATCTCATGAGAAAAAAAATAACTTTCTGCAAGAAAATTGCAAAGTTCCCAGACATTTAGGCACATGTAAGATAAGCAATACCATGTCATATGAAAAAGGCCATAAATTGAGACCTACAATCTCCAGCTACCCTATAGCATGAATTTTATTTGGTATATAATAAAAACTTGGAGCCATATATTGGAGAAAAGCTGGAATACAAGAGAAACAGAGGAACAAACCATAGCCACGTCTCACCAGTCAACTTCCCAGGCTTGTCTCTATGAAATCTTTTGATTTTAAACTTTTCTCTCTTTAACCTACAAAGGAAGTGTCTGAGAAAGCTGAAAAACTTTTTTTCTCTCCTTCTGCCCAGCTATTTTAAATTAAAAAAGAAAAAATTTACAGCTAGAATTAAAGGCATGGGTCACCACTCCCTGACCTTCCTGGCTTGACCCTATGGTCAACTCTCCTCTGATATTCCAGATCAACCTTATTAAATATATATAACCATACTGCCCCTACCTGGCAAGAGAGATTTCTGAGCTTCCTCTTGATAATGGATGTGGCTCCCTCCCACTGAGAGGTAAGCAGAAAAAGGTAGTTGAGAAATTTGTTCTAGAGCTTTGATGATGTATCCAGGAATGAATGAAATTAACTGCCAAACAGCTAGGAACTTCAACAATGTTCCTGTCATGAAAGGGGACTATTGGCCAAATATCCATTGCTACTCAACTTTGGGACAGACCAAAGGCATGTAAGTAAATTTAAATTCATTTCCTTGTCACTCAGAAATAATTACTGGCATCACTCAAACCCATACTCTTTGGTATCATTTCTCGACCAAGTAAGTGGAAGAGTAATTCCTTTTGAGAGAGAGGAATAGTAAATACAACAGAGGAAGTGAAAAAAACAATTTGGTGGATTCCACAATGTCAAATCCTTCCTCATCTGAGAATCACTATTCTTACTGAGCTAAAATAAACCTCTGCGTGGATCCATTTACTTCTGTGTAAATTTGTAATAGAGTCAGATGTTTGAAGCTGTATCAATCGTATTTGAAGCAAATAATGAGGACCAAGACTAAATCAGTCCTAATCCCGCAGTCCTTATGAGGTTATTCCTCATGATTCTACCATGTCTGCCTTTTTAACAAACATCACAACTGTTTTAGGCTTGAAATTCTCAAAGTAAAGGGCAAGAATTCAAAGCCAGTGGAGCCTGCTCTCTTTGAAGGAGCATCCCAAGAGGTCTCAAGTGGTGACTTCCAACAATATCTCACTGAAATGCCCCCAAGTAAGTCAAGATTCTCTTGATAAGAGCTGGGATGGGGCAGGATGGGGATAAGGGGAACAGGTGATGAGTTAGGTAATCAATTGGTAGTGTAATGATTTTCTAATTCAGTTCAACTTACAGAGTGTTTATTGAGAAACTACTGCACGGACACCATGTTGGCAATAAGAATGAGTAATGGCCAATGGAGAAGCAGTTTTGAGGATGAAGAAAATGTTCATGACCAGGTGACACAAGAAAGGGACCGTTGCTTTGTCTGTAAATCAAGAAACAGTCTATTTCAGTGAACTGATGTACGGTTAAGATTTTCTAAAACCAAATTATAGAATGAATCATGTGTTAAGTCATCTAGTGTCATGAAGTTATTGTGACGGTCAGAGATTTGGAAGAAAAAATTACTGATATCACCAAGAGAAAAAATACACACATACACACACACACACACACACACACACACACACACATACACTCAATAAAATGCAGACATATTGTGGGTGTTTCTTGAATTTTAATAATGAGCATAGTTTGCTACATATTAAGAAGGTTTCCAGCACAAAAGTATTTCTCCTCTCTATTTTGTAAGTTCACAAAATTTTTGATTTTTGTTGTTGCTGTCTTGCATATGTCACATGTTGATATACAGCAATTCAAGTGGACAGAGATGTTCTTGTCTACTTCAGCTCTCTTTGGGATGACCTTCAAGGTTTTTATAACTCCCTTCTGTGACTTTTTACAAAGTCAGTTTGCCTTGAAACAATCCCACTCTCCCTAACATGCACATCACTGTCTCAACAGATTATACCTCTTGGCACTTAGAAGTCATTCATACTCATTTTCAAATTTTACCTGCCCTGATGTTGCATCTGTTTCAGATGTATATAAAGTGATATAAAATAAATGAGACATCCCTTCTGGGGAAACAGTTTCAGACTTTTCTTTCAGTGTCTAGTAATATTTCATGCCTTCGCAATTCTTCACCTAACCAGTCAACTGAAAAGCATTGTGATCACTGCTTCTGACCTGTGAGAGAAGTAGGTATGTGTTTCTGTCTCTATATTCACATGATCAGAAAACACAGAAGTTTGGTTGTTTGCGCAAGATCAAACCGAACATGATCCTGACAATGAGTTCCAAGAGTTCAGTTTTTTAAACCCACCTTTTCTTACCTAAGGATCTCTATAAGATACACTCTATGCTGCCAAGCTACCTGTCTTTGAGAGGGCTCCACCCTTTCTTTGAACACTAATGCCACTATGAGATGTAATTCCAATGGGACACTTTGACTATGGTAGGCATTACAACCCAATTCTATACCCACTTTTCAGTGCTGACTAATAGTTCCATAGTACCATCTTTAGAGCTACTGTTTTGTATTTTAATACTATGAGAACTTATGCTGAGCACTCTAAATCTTTTTAAGTTTTGACAGAAACAAAAGGTATGAACAGACAGTATGGGAACATCCTAGCAATTTGACTGTGAATCCAAATGTAGACTTCCATGAGGCCTTTGTTGGATATCAGAAGGGGAATTTGTGTTGTTCCTGACCTGGTAAACACCCTTCTTGTGATCTAGTAGCTATCTCCAGTAGATTCAAATGAGAGCTGTTTTGATGGGTGCCTCATATACTTTTTTTAGTCATGCAATCTGACCACAAATAAAGTCCAGTTCATACAGGGAGGAATTGAGAAAATATTCAGGTCTTCTTCACTCATTTTAAATGATTGTAAAACTGGGGTTTACATCAGTGAGAGGAGGCTTGGAGAATGCAAGTCATGAGCTTGCAATAGGCAGGGATGGGTAAACACATAAAAATTAACAACCAAAGCAGTGAGAAATAAATCATTGTAAACCATATATGAAGTGACCCATGTAAGTGGGGAGGTCAGAGTTTAGCACATAAAAGAAGTAAGAAATTATATTTTTCTGCCACTTGGCTCTATTGTAAGTTTGTTTTCCCAAGTTATAAATGCCTTTGGAAACCTTCATTTAAGATGCGATGATTTTTTATATGATAGATAAAGTTCTAATCTTTCATAAGCAGCCCTTACGGTTTCTTTTTATAAACTACAGCCTTTTAAAAGCTGCATCAAATCACTTTAGCATTTTTAAGGTACATAAAGAACTACAAAGAAGTAGTCAGAAAAGAGGAAGTAGGGATTTTTTTATCCCTGTTGTGCAGGTGAAACAGTAATATGAGGTGAGGTTCTTCACACCCATTGCTAATATTTCCTCATCTACAAAGCAAAAAGGGGGCAGGTCCAGTGGTCTCAAAGTCATTATCTTTTATCATGATGACTTCTAGACCAAATAATGAGCTACCAAAGAACTGTCACATTGTTCAAATGTCTCTGACTCAGGACTGATGACTGCAGACAAAGCAACAGAAGTCCTCTTGAAAGGAGTGTGTCCTTTGCAAAAACTCCTTTCATGAAAATCCTAGTTCAGGATTGTTCCATGGTAGTGTCTACCTTGCTTGCTCAAGATCCTGGGTTCAATCCACAGCACTGTAAAAAAAAATCAATTCATATCTTTAAGTCATCTGGTACTTTTCATGTTGTAGGCTGGCTTTTAGTCATTGGCTCTTGGCTTTACTCTGCAAATATTGGTATTTCTATTTGAACTCTAGAACATTTGTGTCTATTCCCCCTCTGTGCTAAGGTTGGTGACAAATAAAAATTTATTAACTGTGCTCAAGAATACAGTGGTGACAGATATTTATCTCTCTTGGAGTTTATATTCTAGTGGATCAAAATCAAGAAAGATAAAGAGCAAGTGGACAAGTAATACGACATCAGTGAGGCAGGGACACAGAGTAAATAGCTCATGACATCAGAAAGAATTTTCTTTCATGAACTGTTCTTTTAGTCTACTTTAAAAGGTGGGATTGTAAACTGGCTATGGTTTTCACCTGTAATATCAGCACTCAGGAGACAGGACCAAGTTCAAGGTCAACTTGGGCTGCATAGCATGGCTCCACCTCAAAAGAGTCATGAGAGAGATAAGTGGCCAGTATGACATAAATATGTTAGGTGACCATGCATCTGAAAGACTAGTTGACTTCCCTGTAGCAGGATTAGCTACAGATGCACAGGTTTGAGAGTATGCCCAATGAAAGCAGTAGGGAAATGGAGCGCAAAGGTGATTAAGTCTGAAACATGGCGTACAAGAAAAGCAGTCAAATACAAAGAACATCTCAGCAACATGGACCCCACCCAGCTTGGCTATACACACACCATCCATCTCTGAACAATGCACCTGGCAACCTGTTAGCAGCCAAGACTCTATCTGTGTAGAACTGAGTGTATGTCTGCCTTTCATGATGGAAATAACTTACTCCTTTTAGTAATTTCTTGGTGACTGCCTGATTTTATTCAAACACATCCTCGAATACAATCCCAAACTATAGGACCATAGGTGTATCTAGCTAGACTGTTTGGGGTACATGTGCAATAAGATAAGCTCTCTCTGCAAAGTAAACTTTTAAAAAGAATTCCGTACTTACCATTTTATGCCTAGGCATTACAGGAATTATATATGACTAAAATCAGCTCATTGTGGGAACAGACATGTGGTGTGTAAGAGGTTATAAAATAAAAGTCTGTCAGCCAAAAATAGAGAACTCCTAAATTAGGACCCTAATAACAAAATTCCTCTTTCTCTTGAACTCATTAAAAGGAAGCACCAAACAATAATCAAGGTCCTCAAGTGCTTTAATTCATGGTCCCTGCTGTCAATCTTGATAACGTATTCTTTTCTAATCTGAGCTATTCCTTGGCTTTAATTAAACTTGTTTCCTGAGACTTTGCAATTTTGTATGCCTTCATTTCAGTTCTTCGAATGAGAGGCTAAGAAACTCAAAACACCTGGTGCAGACCCTACCAGCAACATATACCATAAGGACAATAAAAATGGAGACAAAGACCACCTAAATTGAGATTATAATATAGATCAGAGAATGAGAACCTTGATGTAAAGCTTTGAGTTATTTGTGAGTAATGACAAGGACTAGAATATGATAGTACAAGAGAATGAGTAAGGTTTGCCTGGTATCTTAACTGTTACAGACAAGGAGTCAAGGAATCCAGGGCCCACAAGTGTTTTATTTCCATAGGGGGGGGGGAACAAAAGTAAGTGAGACTGACTGACCTGCACAGAGGCACATGGATAGATAATGAGAAGGCCAGTACCTTTAGGGTAAGGTTTCTCAGTCTCCACTGGCCGATCTTTCTCCTGTGTCTACTTCCAAAACAATCTCAGCTCAGCCAAACCCCAAACCTTTTTTGGTCTTCCTGTACCAAAGAAAGTTCAGGAAAGCCGCATAGACAACTCAAGAACCACCCATTCTTGGGATGTGTTATCATCCAATGTAAACTATTTTTATCATATTTTCCTCTGAGCTCACAAACTAACTAGCTTTCCATTTCCAAATTATGCTTAAAATCAAGTATCCTGTTGGGTAAATGTTATCTGCAGAGGCGTGAAATAAGGCAACCGAGATCAAAATTTCCCTGCTTTCCGTCTCTGTGTATTTTTGTTGGCTTGGAAATTACGTGTGGAAATTCCAAGACTTCCATATCAAAAATTGTACAAAGTGAATTGTCATTTGCCACATTATAGCTAAAAGAAATCTTAGGGAGAATATCCTGTTTTTGATACCTTTGTGCCAAGATAGATAGGACAAATACCAAGTGAATAAGATATTTCAAAGGAAAATTGTACCTGAAATATTACATTGTCCTTATGGAGACTCAAAGCATCTAAAATTCCCCGTTGGGTTTTCAGGAACCTTAAAAGGCAATAAATAAAAAGTGAATGGGTAGAATATCTCATATAAAATAATAAAAATGTATTCTGAATGATTTCTCTATTTAAAGGACCTTGACACCTACATATCAGTATTCCCTGTCATCTCCAACTTCTGAGGCTGAAGCCATCACAGACCACCCAGATCTCTTATGACTTGGCAGGGGAAAAAAAAATCTAGAATTTTCTTCTTCCTCTCAGAGCTAAATATTTTTTATCAGGAAATGACTGTAACACACACTGAGCCACCCTCCCTTTGTAGATTAGTAAACTAGACAGAAGTTAGAAGTGATGGCTTAGCATGGCTTATTTCAGTTCATCGGATCTAGAAAGGTTATTGTGAAGGTCACCTGAATGGAAGTCCAGATGACAAATGAGAGATTGTGGGAACAGGCTCTGTGGGTCTTAGCCACAGAGGTGATCAGAAGGGAGTGCACATGTCAACAATTTATTATTAATGAGACTGTGCTGCTGTTTGGGAATGATTCCTTCTTGAGAAGTAAATCAGATTAGATTCCAAATAATCACCATGGGAAGGTCATCATTTTTGCCATCTGAATGCTTTCTTGACTGGAAGGAAAGAGGTGGGGTTAAAGCCAGCTCTGGAAATCACTGATAATCTTCAGTCTATCTTATCCAGGACACAGACAGGGAGCTAGGGGATAGAAATGCTGCTCATTACTGTGGCTGTGGCAATTAGCAGGAAAATGTCTGCAACGATACTCCGTGTCACACATCTCCACAACATACGTATGTGTTTCACCTCATGTGTGAATATACATGTCATTCATCCTATAGATTGGGGTGGAAAAAGTAACCCTTTCTGATGAAGCTTGGTCCCATCAGATACAAAGGCAGACTGAGTCAGGGAGTTTTTTCATTTTGCTTCCACAACAATAGGACAGTATGAAGGTCATATGTCAAATTAAAATAAATATGGTTAGTTTCTTGTGTGTTAGCAGAGGACAAAAAAGAGCACATGATCATTTTGATGAGGTATAAACATAATTCCTTAAGAAATGGAAAAAACAAAGAGAATAAAACGGGTACTGATAAGTTAGAGGGATGTTTGTTGTATGAAAGGAAAGTGATGGCCTACAAGCACAGTTCTTTCTCTATGGCACATAATAAAGCTGCCATTTCTTCACACTTTATCTCTGGGAGAGATGGCCATTTTCTGAATGTTTATAGTAAGGAGGGTGTTTTATGGTTTTCCAGTATCATATAATTGGGAGAAAGAAATCTTAGATATCCCACTTTCATTATATTCAACAGTAGGTAAGTTGTTCTCCTGATGTTTTAGTTTTCTTAATACCTGGTTAATATCTCAAAGTTGCATCAAGTAATACAGATAAAGTCAGGTAGTACCCCACATCGTAAACAGAAAGTATCCAATAAATATCAGCTACTCTTAAGATAAAGAAATTTTAGCCCTAGTCCATGTCTAAACCCTTCATCTACTGTATTTTGCTGTAAATCCACAAAGTACTGTCCCCAAATCATACCTTTTTATTATTTTAGGCCAATTTTGTAAACTGAACTTTTTCCCAGGAGCATACAACCTATGACATGGGCATAATGTTGTGGTCCACGCAATCCTATCCCAGGATGTTTGGTCTGTTTTTTGCCATGGTAATAAAAATAGTGGAGAAATTTAATAATTTTGTGTAAGGTTTTCCTGTTGTCCATATTGCATTTTCTTTCCTGTGTAGTGATTATTGTTTTTCTTTTGGAAAAAGAACACAGTTTCTACATTATCTTTCAGCCTTCCCATTACATGGCTTAACCTGGAAAATGAAAGACACAGACAGATTACTGCCTTAGTGTTGAGCAATCTGTGTTCTAGAAGGAGGTTTTCTAAGTGTGGTGTCCAACATCACCCAAGAATGTGTTACAAGTACAAATTCTTAGATGTCATCCCAGATACACTGGAATAACAATTCTGGAGAGGTGCCCAAAAATCTCTGAGTTCTAATGCTATTGAAGTATGAAAGGGACTATTCTTTGAGAACATCTTCCCTGCCCCTTTTTTCCTACAGAAAAGAAATAGAAAGATATCACCATGATCTACCTTGCTACTTTGAACTTGGCCTTCTCAAGAGAAGAATGAATCACAGATGTATCATGATAAAATGGTATTTATATCCTTGATCCAATCTGTTTAGAATTGCTGGTAATAAGGTCTGAATACTTGTATTTGAGTTTTTGTTTGTTTGTTTTTTTGTCTTAAGTGTGAGGTTATAGTTAATATCACACTTTACAGGTGGAAAAGAGAAAAACCCTCATAGGATGCTCACAATCACCAAGGAAAGAGTAGAGAGCTTGATATGAACTTTTCTGAGTCTAGTGTTCTTCTTTGTTTTTGTATGACACTACAAAGTAGTTCTACTCAGAAACGGGGGGAAAAAAAGATTGAAGTAGAGATTCTAAAATCTCTTTCTGTGTGTGTATGTCTCTGAGTGTGTGTGTGGGGGGGGTGCATACATGCACTCAGTTGTGAACATGTGGAGTGTTCCTGTATGAGGTCAAGAGACAACCTTGGGTATCAGTCTTTATTTTTTAGCTTGTGTTAGAGAGGGTTGCTTGACACTCAGTAATATGTATACTATGTTAGCTGGTCAGCAAGCTTCTTGAGATGTTTCTGTCTCTGCTTCACTGAGATTTGCTTTGCAGGGATTTCAGATGCATTGCAAATGTTCTACCTACTAAGTTACCATCCTCCAGCTCAGGATTATGCTTATTACAATACTTTTCCTATAGGGTGCCATTTCTTCCTTTGCAAGTGAGACCAGTGTTATGGGCATACAAGGCCCTGTTGATAAATAACACTGTGGCCTCTTTTAACTATGGAGCACTAGAATTAGTACCTTAAAATTAAAGACTGACAAGTATCTATAACTTCCTGGCACAGGCCTTTGAAGTAAATTTCTGAGCTGACCAGCTCTGGAGCTTCACTAAGGCAAGGGCAATACCATTTTTAACTGCTTATCCTATATGTCAGACACACCAAAGGAGCACCAAAAAAAAAAAAAAAAAAAAAAAAAAAAAAAAAAAAAAAAAAAAAAAAAAAAAAAAAAAA
>PVIH01012915.1:0-28014 GCA_004025045.1 Sigmodon hispidus | reverse complement strand
CATCTACATTGTCTTTTTCTGTGCTTTGAATGAAGCCCTTTCATCCTTTGATACTGTCACAAGACAGCCCCAGTGGCCACATTGCAATGCTTCTCTTATCTATATGAGGCTCTCAACCCTTGAGAAAGCATGATAGAATCATTCCTGACATTCCTGCACAGACATTTCTGTTGTTTACAAAGACTTCTATTTTGATAATGAATCAAAGACTGTTTGCAAGGGAGAATACACTCTAATTTCAGTGGTAGAAACTTACTTTGCTGACAGAAGTGAATAATTTCAACTTAGAAAGAGGGTAGACAGTTCTCTGGAGGATCCTAGGATGTGGGTATTTCTACCGGAGATTGAGAGATTTAAAACTGTGAGTCCTTACCTAAGAGATATGGTTTCTCATCTGGAAAGTTTTAGCTCTAGCCTATCTCACTCCATGATTTTCAGAACAACGCCAGCCATGACACTTCACACCCTAGAGATAATGATGACATCGCAGGTCACTTGATCAAGCATCTTTACGAGCTCAGAAAACAAGTATTAAGAAGCATGCAGGTAATAAAATTAAATAGAGTTGTGTTAAAATTCTCTTCTTGGGTATCTCAACTTCCACAATGCTTTCATTTTTTCAAAGTAACAAAATGTATTTCAAGGTAGTTGAATTTATTCAGACTCCAGGGTTGAGGTTAGTTTTGTAAAGCAAGTAGTCTGTAGCGTCTAGATTAGTGATGAGCCCTGAGGGCTTTGGGTGGGCAGGTAAATGCACAGCTGTCCACTTTAAAAACTATTACGCTATTATTAATTCTAGAGTAAAAAGAAAACTACCATGAAGCTTTAGAATTCTGCCTTCCAATTGCCCTCACACTCTACTCTCCCACAGTTCTGTAATGGTGCCTATATTTCAACTTCTGCGTTCTTTGATGTGAGATGACTGGAGATCATCTCTGAGAAAGCACACAGGGGATATTTACATTTTTTGAGAAAGTTATAGGCAAGGGAATGGATATATACTCAGCAGCATGGATCCTAAACATGGACACAAGACAAAAGATTTGAAAATGGAATAAAATAAATTGTAAATTAAACACACATTAAATAACATGCTCTTGGAAAGAATAAACATACAAAAAGCTACAAATTGGATACATTAGAAGGGCTAGGATGAAAACAAGAGGTGGAAATAAGATGGGGAAATAGACGCCTTCTCTATCTGGTGTCCAGGAGGGAAAGTAATATATCACCTAAATGGTATTTGTTAAGATAATTATTGGCTCCCACTGCAGGCTCTTCATCTCTTTCTTTCAGTGCTTCATTGATGGATTTTCTTTCCTCTGATCTTTATTCAATGACTTCATGCCTTCCATTAGAGAAAATGAAATGAATAACTCATTTACATTAAGTTATTTGAATCCCATTGTCTTATTCATTCTAATGCTTTTTTTATTATTATCAAAGAGAAATGCTTAAAATAAAGAATTCTTTCCTCATGATAGGATTTAAGCATGGGAAATGGGTGAACTATCTAAGAGCATGCATGCCCTTCACTACTACTAAGTCAGACATCAAAGACCCTCAATAGCAGCGACTGTTGATAGGGTATTACATAAGGAAGGACCAGAACTGGGGAAAAATTGGTTGAGTGCATCCCTATCTCTCCGAATATTGGCTTGAATTAAGTCCCCAAGTCTAGGTGGTCCCTCTCCCATCTTCCATAAAAGTAATTAAACGGATTATCAGTAACCTATTAATTAACTCTTTTGAGATTTATGAGTCTAGGAATAAAGGGAGAAACAAGACAGAGCTGGAAGAGTCGACATTTCAGGATTTGGGGAGGGGAAAGGGTAACGTAAAAGGTTGATTGAGGTAAAATAAGGATGGCCAAGGCACTGTCCAGTGAATTTCCCCAGGAGCCAGCACACACCACCTGACTTTGCTCCCCAAGGAGCTTAAGGAGTTACAGCCAGGCTCTCTTTTATGTATGAACAAAAGGGCAGGTGTTTGTAGGTGTGCTGCGGAGGAGGTTCCTGACGGTTCTTATTCCCTGGATTGTGTTTAACTTGTCACCTTGTCATCTGTCTTTTGTGTTTCTTCTGTACCTCCTGTAACATTTTCACCCTGTTCCACTGACTTCTTTGTTCCAGGAGACAGTGAGGGTCATCAAGCTTTCAGAGACATTGTGAAGACATTGTCATTTTGTCAGGAAGATCAGCCATGGCATATCCTCTTCATCTGAAAACTTCTTTGGGAAGGTAGAATGCTGCAGACAGCCTATGCTCTGGACTCCTGGATCTTATAAGGCAAGAGCAAGGACATATGGGGCATCCGGTTTGCTCAGAGGAAATTTTTTTCCAAACAGTTTATAATGAGGACATTGACATAAGAGAACTTCACTACTACCTCCCAATCTATCACTTGTCTACTTGGTTCTCAAGCGCTTTTGTAGCTGTGTGTGTGTGTGTGTGTGTGTGTGTGTGTGTGTGTGTGTGTGTGTATTCCTGTAGCTCACAGTTGTTAGAGACACAGAGAAAAGTGTGCCCAGCTGATGCTTGCTGTGATGTGAGCCGGTCACAGAAAGTATTAGAAACTAAAGGCAGAGAAAGCATGCTTTCTCCACTCAATTCCTGAGGGGAGACTGCAGCAATTTATGAAGCCCCAGGGAAGAATTTTACAGATGAATAATGTTCCAAAATGATAAGAGCAGCTGTTAGTCATGAATCAGGCTTCTTTGCCATCTTGGGGAACAATTGTGATAGCCCTTTTTTAAAAAAGGGATTTTAACTCTGGTGCATGAACCCCAAATCAATGATTCTAACCTTATCATTCAAAGCATAATCTAACCTGGTTCTCCTCCTCAGGTAGATTTGTCAGAAAAGAAAGGAATGTATCAAAGGGCCTACATTTTCATAAAAGCCTGGTGATCTAATCAACAATATCATCTTATAATTTTATTTTATTACTTTAATGACTTCTTAGATTAAAAATTAAATTTACATTTAAAATATGCTAATATAATAGCGAATAATGGGCTACTGGCTCCCCTCTCACAATCCCACTGCCACCACCATTGTGTACTAGAGAAGAAGATGGGGCCTCAACACTATGGAACTGGAAGGTCCTAAAGGGAGGCAGCTGTGTTACAGGCAATGGAACTGAAGTGAGGGCAAGTGGGAAGACATCAGCCCTTCCTTGTCTGATGTTGGAAAACAGGCTGGGATTTCGGTCTGTGCTGCTCTCTCCCCATCTTAGTGCATTGTAAAGGCTGTATTTGTTTGTCTCCATCACCACTGCAAAGCACATAAACAACCATGTCAGTGCAGTTCTGGTCAGGAACAGTGTAGGACCAAAGGGCAGTGTCCAGTAAAGGAAGAAGATATCTTAGGGACAAGCAGAACAGGACATTGACTCCTGAATATCTGTTCTGTGTCTTTCCAGTCTCTCTTTTCAAATGCTAAGGTGGGAAGTGGTTTCATCGTTTGTCCACTTGGTGAGAATAAATTATATCCCCAAGAATAATTCCTTTTCTTCTACTTCCAGTTGGAGTTAAGAATTCTCTTTCTTGAAGCGGTGACTTCTGCTCTATGGACTCAGGCCCAGAAATAGGGCCCAGCTTCTGTTGTGGAGCACAGTCTGCTCAGACCACAGCTGGCGTCATAGCTCTGCTACATCACAGGAGCAACCGACCCTCTGAACACACAGCTGATTAAGAGCCCTCAGACCAACAACCCATTAAGAACCAACATAGAACTAACCAAGAATGAGTTGAGGAAACAATGGGCAGATGCCAGTACAGGAATACATACAACAATTCAGAGATCAACAAGACACCACCAGAAGAAGTAAGTGGTTCTACAGCTTCAAAACCTGAACATAACAATGAAGAGGAAACAGAAGAAAATGACCTGAAAAACAGCTTTGTGAAACTAACTGAAGCCTTAAAAGAGGATATTAAAAAACTCCCTTAAAGAAATAGAAGAAAATTGGAAGAAATTACAAATCCTTGAAAGAAAATAAAGAAAACCAAGAAAAAGAAAACAAACAGGTGAAAGAAACATTCCAGGAATTAAAAATTGAAATAGAAGCAATAAAGAAGGAACAAACCAAGAAAAAACTGGAAATAGAAAACCTGAAAAAAGATCTGGAAATACAGATTCAAGCATAACCAACAGAATCCAAGAGATGAAAGAGAGAATCTCTGAAGTGGAAGACTCAATAGTGGTAATAGAAACATCAGTTAAAGAAAACACTAAAACCAAAAAAGTCATAGCACAAAAAGCCCAGGAAATATGAGACACCATGAAAAGGCCAAACTTGAGAATAACTGGAATCAAAGAAGAATGCCAGCTCAAAGGCACAGAAAATATATTCAAAAAATTATAGAAGAATCTCAAATCTAAAGAAGGAAATGCCTATAAAGATACAGGAAGCCTACAGAACACCAAATAGACTAGACGCACAAAAAGAAAGTCTGCTTGCTATATAATAATCAAGCCACTAAACCTATAGAACAAAGAAAAAATACTAAGAGCTGCAAAGGAAAAAGGACAAATCACCTAAAAAGGCAGACCCATCAGAATAACACCCGACTATTCAATGGAAACAATGAAAGCAAAAGATCCTGGTCAGACATTATACAGACACTAAAAGTACATGGATGCCAACCTAGACTACTGTACCCAGCAGAACTATCAATCAACATAGATGGAGTAAACAAGATATTTCATGACAAAGCCAGATTTAAACAATACCTAACTACAAATATGGCTCTACAAAAAGCCCTAGAGGGAAATCTCCAATCTAAGGAAACCAGAAACACCCATGTAACCACAAACAATTGATAAGCCCAGAGAAGAACCCACACACACACATAAAAGGAAATATAAGCTACTACAAAAATGACAGGAAATATCGATTATTGGTCATTAATATCCCTTAATTTCAATGGACTTAATTTACCTAAGAAAAGACACACCCCAGTATGATGTATATGAAAACAGAGAACATCCTTCTGCTGCATACAAGAAACACACCTCAACTTCAAAGACAGATACAGGCTCAGAGTAAAGAGTTTGGAAAAGACTTTCCAATCAAATGGCCCTGGGAAACAAGCTGGTGTAGCCATTCTAGTATCTAACAAAACAGACTTTAAACTAAAATCAATAAAAAGAGACTAGGACAGACACTACTTATTCATCTTAGGAAAAATCTACCAAGATGAAATTTCAATCTTGAATATCTATGTCCCTAACACAAGGGCACCTATCTATGTAAAGAAACACTACTAAAGCTTAAACTTCATATCAAACCTGATACACTAACAGTGGGAGACTTCAATACCCTACTTTAATGCTTGTATAGGTCAACCAGACAGAAACTCAGCAGAGAAATAATGGATCTAGCAGAAGTTATGACCCAAATGGACTTAGTAGATATACATCAAACCCTCCACCCAAACAAAAAGAAATATACATATTTCTCTGCACCCCATGGAACTTTCTCTAAAACTGACCACATGCTAGGTCATAAAGCAAATATCAACAGATACAAAAAATGGGTATAATTCCTTGTACCATATCAGATCACCATGGTCTAAAGTTACAGTTCAAAAATCACATCAAAAATCACAGAAAGCCTACCAACTCATGGAAACTAAACATCACTCAGCCGAACCATCTTTGGGTCAATAAAGAAATTAAGAAATAATCAAAGACTTTCTAGAATTTAATGAAAATGAATCCACAACATACCCAAGTTTATGAGACACAATGAAAGCAGTCTTAAGAGGAAAATTTATGGCACAAGATGCCTATACGAAAAAACAAGAGAAAGCTCACACAAGAGACCAAAAACATAGCTGAAGGCTTTAGAACAATTAGAAGCAAACTCACCTTTTCTTTACTTGTTTGTATTACTAGGGATTTAAATTATCATCATTATCATCATCATGACTGACCGTTGAGTTCCAAGGCATGGCTTGAAACTTTTGGAATACACACTGTTTGACTTTTTGTCATAGACAGGCAAATGATCAAACTTCATTTGGTATCTCTCTTACCTCCTCTGACTGATGATTGAGATGTATCTAAATTCCAGGATGCAGGAACAGCTCTCACTGCTTCAAGGTTGAAGATAGTAAAGGCTGACAAGAATTCAGCCAATCACTGTGAATCCTAAATCATAGTCAAGTGCTCTGCTCTGACCTTGCTGTGCTAGCTTTACATCCATCTTTCCTTTGTGGTTGCCCTTCTAGAAAATCTAGAAAAACTCCAGCCCCGAGACACAAAGATGGCAAACTTGCAGAAACTCAGTTCAACTCAGTGAGTTGAGTTCCTTAAGATATATAAGGGTGTTAACATTAAAAATAGGTGGACTTTCTTTTATTGAGTCTGCATATTACAACACAGAGCTCTAGCATATTTTAAGCAAAAAAAAGACCTTATGTGAAGAATCATGAAGGATATGAAATTTCACCTATATGCTAGCATTCAGTCTGTCAGTCTCACAGACACTGACAGAGAACATAAGACTTCTGGGTCAGGGACAAAAATAACAGGTAGATAAGGATAAAAATGTATTCCATGCACCTCCTGAATCTTGATTCATACAGGTTCTACCAAGTGATAAAAAGATACCAGATAGTCATTACCGAAGAAGAGCATCAAAATTAGGAAACCGAGTGAATTGTGCTAGACAGTAATCACGCTTATGCTTTGCTTTGGAAAGATAAACTGGCGCTGTTCAAAACTTGAAGCAAAAATTGTTCTTTGATGCAGAAGGGCATCGAAGGCCTCACAATATCTTCCCCATTTTTAATTATATTTTTCCTTTTTGTGTGTAGCACAAGTATGTGCATGTACCTTGGAAGCCAGAGTTCTTCTCTTTCTCTTTTTCTATTCACCTTAATTATTGAGACTCTCTCTCTCTCTCTCTCTCTCTCTCTCTCTCTCTCTCTCTCTCTCACACACACACACACACACTCTCTCCCTCCCTCCTTCCCCCCCTCTCTCCTGAAGCAGAAATTCCTTAA
The DNA here is from genome assembly GCA_004025045.1 of Sigmodon hispidus. Classification (NCBI taxonomy): domain Eukaryota; kingdom Metazoa; phylum Chordata; class Mammalia; order Rodentia; family Cricetidae; genus Sigmodon; species Sigmodon hispidus. Next base: position 20,999 of record PVIH01012915.1, on the reverse strand, counting down.
GATTGTCTAAACTGGGTGACCAGCAAGTTCCTGGGACCCACAAGTCTCAGCTCATTCACTCCCTCCCACCCCAGCACTAAAGTTATAGATGACCACAGCAATACTCAGCTTTCACATGCATTCTGGAGATTTAAACTCAGGTCTTCCCTACAGTAAGCATAGTGTCATCTCCTCAGTCCCCTGTTTCATGTATTTTTTTTTAAAAAAAGCATGATGAGCTGAGATGCAAAAATTATAAAGCAAATCCAATAAAAACACAAGAAGATAAAATTCATAATTAATGATATATGAACTGCTCTTAATAGGATTAATGGTAGGTTAAACTGCGGGGTCAACAAGATAATGAACTTGAGGATCCAGAAGTAAAGTTTCCAGAATAAAACAAAGAAAAAGAAGAAAATTTAAGAACATAAGTAAAGAACTAGTAAGCAAGAGGAAAACTTTGAGCGATTTAATAAATATATAAATGAAATACTACTTCTTTAGAAAAACAGAGGAGTAAAACAGAGAATAATAGCTGATTTTTTAAATTTGAGTATAATTATAAACAAACAAGACCCCAAGTAAATTGCTTCATTTTAACTAATTGATCTATGATTACATATCAGCACAGTACATCTGGTGAAAGGCTAAAAAAATTCTTCAAATGTGTCACACTTCTATAAAGTATAAAATTACCAAAGAAAAATAACTTACATTAAACATAAAAATATAAGCCTCAGTTGTGCATTGTGATCAAGAAGCCCACTATAAGAATACAGAAGGGGGGGCTGGAGAGATGGCTCAGCGGTTAAGAGCACTGTCTGCTCTTCCAGAGGACCCGGGTTCGATTCCCAGCACCCACATGGCAGCTAACAACTGTCTGTAGTTCCAGTTCCAGGCAAACACCAAGGCAAATAAATAAATAAATAGTTTTTTTTTTAAAAAAAAAAGAATACAGAAGGGGAAAAAAAACATTAAAAGTAGGAGAACATAAATAGAAGTTACAGTAGCAGAAAAATAAAGTTTCTAGAGTAAATTAGTCAAAGCATATTTCTGAGAAAAGAACATTATAAGGGATAAAGAAAATCATTTAATCAAGAGGAAAAGAGTCATCAGTAGAGACACAGCACTGGCCAGTGTCTGGGTGCATAATAAACCTTATGAAACAAGAGCTGAAAGACACTCAGACTCCATGATCACAACCAGATGTTTCAACAGCCCCTGGCAAAAAAAGACAATATAAGAAGAAAAACACCAACATAAAAGCCTGAAGAGGCACTTGATCCCCACACGGCCTAACCAGATTCTTTTCAGTAATACAGGGACTGTTTACCAATAGATACCATGTTCTAGAGAATTAAACAGAAATAATTGATTTTAAAATGATTCAAGTCAATCAAAACTATGTTTTCTAACCAAAGTAGAAGTAAATTATGAGTCCATAGGATCCCTAGAAATTTCTCAAATGCTTGGAAACTAAATAATTTACTTCCATATTACTCAGCTGATCACAGAAGAAATCAATGAGAAAAATTTTAAAGTGTTTTTAAAAAGAATGAGATTTAAAAGATAACATTAAAATATTGTTGGATGCTGGTCATGCAGTTTGCATAGTATCTAAAATATTTCAGAGGATAAAACTTTAAAAGCACCTTGAGAATATTATAAATAACTTTGTAGCCAACAATTTTGATGCTTTAGATGGGATAAACAAATTTCTTGTAAGATATGAAGCATCAAAATTTGTGAAAGAAGAAATAGATAAATCAAAAATCTATAAATAATCCATTTGGTTCAAAGTATCAAATATCTCAAAAATGCTATCAATTTTACCCAAACTCTTTCATAGAACTAAAGAGACAGGAACAGTTTGCAATTAATTTTTTCTAGAAAGCCAACATATCAAGAATAGAAAACATACTACAGAAAGGAAAACCATAAACCATCATCTCTCATAAACATACATAGCAGATGGTATCAACAAAACACACAGGACAGTACTTTGTGGTAAGTGTAATTTGTCCTGGAATGCCAAAGTGATTTAACATTATAGATCTAATATTGCATTTGATCATATTAAAAACTAAATATATAAAAAAAACATAGCACCATGAACAAACCCACAGGAAAATCATTTGATAAGTATTGCATACATTCCTTATGTAAGATTTTTAGCAAATTAAAATATCGATGAAATCTCCCTAACTTTATGTCATCTTAAAAGCTATAGTTACTAGCATCATAATAATGATAACAATTTATTATAATTATCATAATAAAGAAATATGATTTTTTTATAAGATCAAGAAAAAGCCAAAGCAGCTATTTTCATCATTTTTATTCCATATTATACTGGAGATCTGTGACAACAAATGACAGAACAGGAAGGGGTAAGAAATAATGCACATCAGAAAGAAAAAGCAAAGTTATTTTTATCCACACATGACATCATAATCTATATAAAAATTCTGTGTAACAAAAAAATAGACTAAATGAGTGGGTTTTATGAGGTTGTAGTAAGATCAATGTACAAAAATTAACTTCATTTCTGTCCACTGGAAATGAATAAGTGGGATTAAACTGTAAAAAGCAAACCATTTATAGTGTCATAAAACTGCTATACTTAGGTATGAATTTTACAAAGATATGAAAGACCTGTAGACTGGAAACTATAAAGCTTTGCTGAGAAATTATATTTCTAAAAAGATGTAATGAAGCAGAAAGATTTGTGAATCCATTAGGCAACACATGAATTAAGATGTCAGTTTGTCCTGAATGATTTAATTTGAATTCCAATAAAAATCTCGGTAGGAGGTTGTTAAAATGGAGTAGTTGATTCTAAACTTCCTATGAAAAATGTAAGAGATAAAATAGTCATAATGGATTTCCAAAGAATAACAAAGTCAGAGGCTAATACTATTCTTTTTGAGACTCACTTGGAAATTATAAGAATCATACACTTTTTTTTTATTTGCTTGTTTGTTTGTTGAGACAAGGTTTCTCTATGTAACAGCCCTGATTGACCCGGAACTCGCTCTGTGAATCAGGCTGGCCTTGAACACAGAGATCCACCTACTTCTGTCTCTAGAGTGCTGGAATTAAAGGTGTGTGGCACAACCACCCAGCCATAGATACTTTTTAAAACTGCCATACTTGAAAATAAATCATAGGCTAAAGAACTTACTATAAAACATCTTGCTATTTAGTAAAAAAAAAAAATGAAAAATTCAATTCTCAAAAATATTTATATCAATCTTGAATTAAAATTTGGAAAATACTGTGAAAATTGGAGAGTGGAAAAAATTTTAAAACAAGAAAAGGAGATAAAACTGTTAAGATACTTCTAAACAGAGGAAATTAATATGTGTAAGTAAAGCACCTTATGGGTTACTAGTGTATACAGTTGTGTGTGAAGGTGCACGACTCTAGTCTCAGCACTCAGAAGGCACAGGGCAGTGGTTATCTGTGAGTTATCCTGGTCTATGTAGCAAGTCCCAGGACAACAGGGATTATAGAAAAAGACCTACTTTTAACAAAACAAAAATAGAATACACACCTTTTAAATGGCTAAATGATACTTTTATTTCTCTAGACTCAAGACATGATTTTTTTTAAGAAAACAAATGTAGAAGATACGAACTCTTACTAGTAGAAATATATTTTAATGTACCATCGCTTACAGAAAACGGAGGAGACTATGCATGCATGGAGTCTGTGCAATAGCTCCTTCTTCACAACTTTTATGTGAAGAACTGAAAGCTTCTCTAAATAGCATTTAAAATACATGCCAGGTTGGAGAGATGCTGAGGAGTTCAGAGAATTTGTTCTTCCCGAAGAACTGGAGTTCAGTGCTCAGCACTCAGATTGGGCAGCTCACAACTTTCTGAATCTCCAACTGAAACAGGTCTAACACACTCTTCTGGCCTCTGTAATCACACACACACACACACACACACACACACACACACACACACACACACACAAACAAATTTTAAAAAATGTTTTTAAGAAAATTTTTTAAATTTATTTTACATACCAAGCAGAGTTCTCTCTCTCATCTGCACCCTGACCCCAGCCTTCCTTCCCCCACCTGCTCTCTATCCCCTCCTCCAAAAGGGTAAGCCTTCCATGGGGAGTCACAAAGCCCAGTACATTCAGTTGAGCCAGGACCAAACGCCTCCCCCCTGCATCAAGGCTGAGCAAGGTGTCCCACCATAGTTAATGGACTCCAAAAAGCCAGCTCAAGCACCAGGGATAGATCCTGATTCCACTGCCAGGGGCCTCTGAAACAGATCATGCTACACAACTGTTTCCCGTATGCAGAAGGCCTAGTCCAGTCCAGTGCAGCCTCCACAGCTGTTGGTCTAAAGTTCAAAAGTTCCTACAAGCTGCATTCTGTCATCTCTGTAGATTTCCCCATCATGACCTTGACACCTCCTCACACACCATGCTCATATAATCTCTCTTTCTTCTCCTCAACTGAAGACCCAGAGCTGGGCCTGGTGCTTGGTTGTGGGTCTCTGCATGTAAATTTTTAAAAATATACTTCAATATAATGATACTGTCATTTATGGCTCTCAAATATATGAATTTTCCTATCATCATGTAAGGGGTATTGACAATTCCACTTTAAAGACACCATGGCTCATGGAGGTCACAGAACTTTCTGCCAGAGCCAATTTTAAACTCATATTTATTAATTAATATTACTAATATATTAGTACATTGAAACTGCATTCACCAAGTAAAATACATGCAATGACATTATAACTCAGTAGTAAATAGACACATGGAAAGACTTAAAATTAGGAAATAAATGGCTTCTTAAGTCCTTAAGAAGATCTGGAGGGAGGAAATAGTTGGAGATGCAGTTACTTTCTCTGCACCCCAGAGTGAGAGAGACATGGTACTCTCATAAAGGATTGAGGTGCCCAGTTCTCTGAGCGAGTGGTAGGCATACGTGGCACCGACAGCCCCGTACCATTCCTCACAATGCCTTACCTCAGCAGAAATGTAATGGAACTTCAGGGGGGATTTTTTCCCCCTCTCTTACAAGGAGTTTTCTCAGAAAGCTTAAAATAAAACCAGATGCAGGAACAAAGAAATAGCCTTTTATGCAGGGTTAGAATCAGTGTGTGGGTCTCAGGGACACTCAGGAATCTGTTACCTTTTGTAGCAGTGAAGAGTAGTCTGGCCCAATGGAAAGAGAGAGTCCAAAAGTCTCAGGTGCAGTTGCTTTAAAAATACATAAGGCAGGCTCGGGAGATGGCTTGGCCTGTCACATGCCCTACATGAAAGTGTGAGGATTTGGGTTCAATCCCCAGCATCTACAAAAAGCCCCAAGGCTAAGGCAAGGGTCTGTGCCAGCAACACCTGAGAAGCAATGACTGGAGGAGCCCCAGGGCTTGCTGACCAGCCAGTCTAGCTGCATTCGTAAACTCCCAATTCAGCAACAAACTCTGTCTCAAAAAATAATGCAAAACATGAAGTTGAGTGAGTTGGAAGGGGGTTGTCTAGGAGGAGCTTGGGAGAGGGGAATTAATATGCTAAAATATATTACATGAATAAAATTCTCAAAGAGTAAATAAAAACAGTACTTAAAAAGTAATTGTAGACAGCAATGGATGAAGACATCTAACATTACTTTGTGACTGCTGCATGGTCTTGTACATACATGCACACTTACATACACATACAGCCACACAAGGCACAAGCCAAGTACTTTCTCCCAGTGCTAGCAAAGGCAAGACCTAGTTAAAAATGTAAGGAAGCAACTCTTCTCCACCCCCATCCCCCAGTTCAGAGGCTTCTGGCTGGGAAAGTCCCCCTGCCCCTTCAGTCAGCGTTCTCAAAGCTTCCTCATAGCTCTGGTTACAGATCTACTTTTAATGGTGCCTACCTCAAGGTGAATGAACAGCTTTGTCCCAGATCCATCTAGCATTGCTGAGTGACAGGCTCAGTGACCCTCACACATATAGCTGTAACCAGGTTTAGGAGGAGCTTGGGATGGAAGCAGCTGAGGGGTCCTTCCTGGGCTTGTGAGATCTCAGAGCTGAGGCTCCTGACTCCCAGGAGGAAGAGTTGACAATACCCTTTCACTTACCACCTATAAATTCTAAATCCCCCTCCCTAGAGGAGGATTTTGGAGGAAGGAAATTTCGTGGCTACCTTGTCGGTCAGGGGAAGGGGAGAACCATCGAGGTAGAAGAAGGTTTTTTCACAAGCAGCAAAGAGGAAGATAAAATCTTTCTCCACTGAACCAAGCAAGTAACCAGTCCAGAAGTAATTAGCCCAGTACCAGGCAAAAAGTGAACACAAATGGGCCCTTCTATAATTTATAAGACTGAGATTTCCTTGTAGAAGTTTAGCTGAAAGAAACTGGGGCATTTCAACATTATGGTGCCATTGCTTTCACCTTCAGTCTTAGACTTTTGGGAGGAGGAAAGACCTGAGAGTAATTAAGTCTCAAACTTGGTACTTTTACCCTTGAACTTCTCACCAATGAAAATATAGGAGGTGGGGACCCATGGGAGGATGGATGCAGATGGGGACTGTTAACTTTCTCTACTATGCAATGGCCTTGAATGCAAAAAAGAAATGTGTGTTGTACACCTTTGCATAGTTGGTGCTCAGCAAATCAACCATAGTAGAAGGTTTTAGTTGCTCTGGGGAGAGATGTGTTGAGGTTTCTAAAGCTCATAGAAAAGTGATCTGTGAGTCCATTAATGCTGTGACCTGTGTGTGTGCTGTGATCCATTAGTGCTGCCTTCCATGGAAGCCAGTGAAAGAAAGTACACATATGCCTTCTAATTTACCAACCCTTCAGAAAAAATATTCAATATTATTTTAGTTAGGGTTTCTAATTATGTGAAGAGACTGCATGACCATGACAACTCTTATAAAGGAAAACATTTAATGGAGGTGAGGTTGCCCACTTACAGTCTCAGAGGTTCAGTCCATTATTATCACGATGGGGAGCATGGTGACAGACAGGCAGATGTGGTGCTGGAGCTGAGAATCCTATGTCTTGCAGACAATAGGAAGTCAACTGAGACACTGGATGGTATCCTGAGCAAAGGAAATCTCAAAGTCCACCTCCACAGTGGCATACTTCCTCCAACAAGGCCATAACCACACAAACAAAGCCACATCTCCTAATAGTGCCACTCCCTAGACAATTATGGCTGCCAGTTACATTCAAATTACCAAATTAAGTATGATTGTACTGGTACTTGATTTACCCATGACCTTGGGCTATCCAGCCCAAAAGAGGCAATGCTTCTTTGCCTGCATATGTGATCCTTTATAAGATAAGAGATAGTGGTCATGCCTGTCCCGCGCCCTGTCTTTGCCTGTGAAGAACGCAGTACGCAGTTTGGATCCTTCTGCAGCAAGTTTATTCTCTACAAAATGGGAAGACCCCGACCCCTTGCCAGGAGCCGGCTTTTATACTGTCAAGCCCTCGCCTCTTATGTCTCCCCTTCTGGTTGGTTGCGAACTCTCACCTGATATGACACAGGGTCAGAGGGCTTGGCTCACAGAGTGGAAACTTACCGGGGGACATGCGCAGATACATTGTTTATCGCCTCGGCCGCGCCTTGGTACTGGAAACTGGCACCGTCTTGCCTGCTTGACCGGGCTCCAGGCTCCCTACACATGCCTGCATTCTTGGCATGGTGGGACACCAGAGAGTCAGGTGCTTTCTCTCTTGGGCAGAACAGAGGACAATTTCAGGTATTCATTCAGTTCTGTTTCTTGTGATTGTATCTTTCCAATTTATATCTTAATAAATTCTCATTATTCATTTAACAGACTCACATGGATTATTCACGACAAATGGCACCCAATGTGGAAAACAAGGCTACAACTCTGAGATTAAGAGTCTCATGTGTAATAAGTAGTTTGGGGGCTGGCCTAGCCCCAAGATCCACACCAGCTGTCCCAAATAGACTGCCCACAGCTGCTTGGTTCCAAATAATCACACAAAGAGTTATATTATTTACAAGGCTGTTTGGCCTGTGACTCACACATATTATTTACTAACTCTTACTCTTAAACTAACCCATGATTAGCCAAGTAGCTTAGTACCTTTTTGCAGAGCAGCATTTTATCTTCTTTCCTCTGCATCTGCCTGACATCTCTCTCTGACTCTGCCCTCCGTCCCCTTTATCTATGCTCTGATTTCCTTCTTCTAAGATGCCCTGCCATAGGACAAAACAATTCCTTTATTAACCAATAATAATTCACAGCATACAAAAAAACATCTAACATCACTCATGTGCTACAGACTGAACTAGAGTTTCAGTCTCATATAAGAAGAGTAACTTGATGTAGGACAGAAGAAAAACAATGATCTGGGCACTATTGTCAGATTTCTATTTCTCATTGTACTCATTCTTGACTATTTGGAACCTTTTTTTAAACTTTATTTATTTTTATTTTTAATTATTTGCCTTGGTGTTTGCCTGAAACTAGAACTACAGACAGTTGTTAGCTGCCATGTGGGTGCTGGGAATTGAACCCTGGTCCTCTGGAAGAGCAGTCGGTGCTCTTAACCGCTGAGCCATCTCTCCAGCCCCTATTTGGAACCTTTTTAGACAGTGCTTTCCAAAAATTTTAAACCTTCTGTTTTGATATTAATAATGTTTAAATTTTCCATGGTGAACAGTGAATTCTCCTGACAGCAATCTCTGAAGCCTCCACAAGAAAGATGGGGCACCACTGCAATGCTTCTACCTGGTTCAGAATGATGTCATTGAGCCAACAATGACCTCACTCAGTGATCCACTTTGGACTACAAACTGTTCAGGACAGTTCCAAGGTGGCTGACTAGATAATCCATCATAAATACACCTCTAACCAGAGCTTCAGATAAGCTCTGCCCATTACTCAGAGACTGACTACAAATGTTACAGCTGGTCCTAATGAGACTTAACCATTGTTTCAGTTTTTCACAGGATCCCACAGAGATATCATCTTTCTCTAGACAGCAAGAAGCAACTCTAAGAAAACAATGCCACCTCTTCCAATAGGTTTTGTTTTCTTGGGGTTGTGGATAATTGTCATTGGTTATAAGTTGGATTAGAATTAAGGGATTAAACAATAGAGTTAGATTTAGGAACATCCTTTGGAAAAGAAAAAGAGGATAGAATATTAAGAGAGATTATTTTATCTACTTGTAAACTATTTTAGCATATTATTAGCCTTAGATAAATTGCACTGCTGTGGATTCTTGTGTATTGCTACCAATCTAAATTATTTTTTATTTCTGTTAAAGATATGTATATTGATACAAATTTAAAACTATATTTGCCATATTATACATATGCTCCTTCTGTTTAAAATATTTGGTATATTGATGCAAATGTAAAATTATATTTGTCATACTACATGTACATTTACCTCTGTTTAGGATATTTTGCATATTGATACATATTAAGAATATTGTCATATAGCACTACACATTTCTACCTCTGATTAAGATATTTTGTATATTGTCACAAATTCGAGGACATTGTCACTATACTGTACATTTGCTTACAGAGTGTTTATTTTTAAAATGTGAAGCCTTAGTCTTTAAGTTATATAGGTCAATAAGAATTACAGGCTAATAGTCACCGATGTTTGTCATATTTATAGTCATGTTGGTTAGGTTTTCTAGACATACATTAACATGTCAGATGAACAGGTTATCTCCAAACACTTCATAGACCTAGAGAATACAGCATTTAAATGTTTTAATGACTTAGAGTTCTGCTAATGTGAGACACAATTGCCCCCTGGAAGCACCGGATCTATTCCTGAGAGGATATTAGGCATCAAAGACACTCCATCTGAAGTTTGTCTTCTTCTTGGCTTCAATGGCCTTTACTGGGGCAGAAAGCTACTGATAGTAAGCATACTGTCCAATCTGACAAGCAAGACACAAGGAAAAATGACTGCTGAACTTTGCCAAGACAGAGTAAGAATGTCTTTCAAATTATTCTGCTTCTGAAAATGGTCTGTCAGATATTCTAGGTCTTAGCCATAAGTGGATGTCCCAGCATTGCAGAGAAACATTGGGTGACTATCCAGGCAGCCAGCTATTGTTGTCATTTCCTGCATTTGTCAGAGGCTACTTGCTCTTACTTCCTGTTTATTCAGGTAATATTATACCCCTTCTCAAGTCTTTGATGGTTTTGAAGACTAGATAGTTACTGTTATAATTCTTTTATATTTTGGCTAAGAGCTTACTAGGAACTAGATTTAGACTACTACTTTTAGAGTATCCTCTATATTTTACCATTTACCTATATTCTGAACATCTAGTACATGTTTCTTGTTTGACGATGTTCTTGTTGGGTTTAGTTCCCTTTTCGTTTATGTTTTTATCCTGTTTTCTCCTGGACATTACTTGATAATCGTTCTTATTGTATATAGTTTTGTACTAGGATTAGGATCTTCTTATTTAGATGGAGGGGGGAAATGTAGTGATATTAATTCCCCCCATGACTTTGGCCTATCCAGCCCGAAAGAGATAATGCTGTTTTGCCTGTGTATGTGACCCAGAGATAGTGGTCATGTCTCCCTTCTTGGTGTGGTTGGACAAGAGACAAGCAGGTGCTTTCTCCCCCGGGCAGGACAGAAGACTATTTCAGCTGAGTGTATCTCCCCAATTATATCTTAATAAATTCTCATTACTCATTTAACAGACTCATGTGGATTGTTCAAAACCATGGTTAGTGTTAGCTGTCAACCTGAGGGAATCCAGAATCACTGAGGAGATGAGATCTAGATTAAAATTAACCTTGAGAATGTCTGTGAGGAAATATCGTATTACACTGATTGATATGGAAAGACCATCTTAATTGTGGGTGGAACTAGTCCTTGGACATGGAATCCTGGACCTTATAAAATGGGGAAAGAAGGCTGAGCAACAGTGTTTGTTCACTGCTTTCTGCTTCCTGGTTATGGATACCAAATGACCAGCTGCCCTGAGCTCCTACCCCTGTGGCTTCTCTGCCATGATGCTATCGTCTTTAAGTGTGGACCAGAATGAACTTTCTGCCTTCAGTTGCTCTGGTCAGGGTATGTTACCATGACAACAAGGAAGAATGGACAGTATGTGATGTTAGATGAGTGTGCTGTTAGTAAGGGAGAAAGTGGGCAAAGTACTAGTGATTTGTCTTTATATCTACGGTTCTTATCTGCAGAAAAATGTTACCTTCATGTCTGACTACTTCCACCACAATAATAATAAACACAATGATGATTATGATGATCATGATAATGATGATGCTAACCTGAGAAGTGAAAAGTATTTTTTAAGTGGACTGCACAAATGTTTGATAACCCCCTAAGGCTAGAGCCAGTGTGAACCCACTACCTTTCTTGACAGCTACCATTACCATCCTCAGTGAGGCTTTGCTTCACAATGGAAGTTTAATGAAATAAAACTAGGGCATCTCGAAGTTACATAACAAACTGCATCAACCTTCACACACGAGGGCTGACTAATCCACATTTTCTGGCCTGATACCTGGATGCTGCTAATTAAACAATAGCAGAAGCAGCAGGCCATGAGTCTCTTCAAATGTGCTTAGCAAAAATGTTCTCAAATGAACCTTTTGTTCACCAACATTTAGGTTAGCTGAATACATAGGTCTTATTATATCATTATCATTGCTACTTATGCCTCCTCTCTCTTTCTCTCTCTCTCTCTCTCTCTCTCTCTCTCTCTCTGTGTGTGTGTGTGTGTGTGTGTGTGCCTGATAGCCAGTGTTCAAGGTGGCCAAATTTCAACCTCAGGTGTCTCTCTTCAAGAGCCATCAATATTGCTGAGTTTCTGTTTCATTTTGGTTTTTGTTTGCTGAGACAAAAACCTCAGACCTGAGGCTCACCAATTGTGCTAGGCTGGCTTACCAGGAAGTTCCAGGGACCTACCTATCTGCCCCACCCTTGTGTGCCCTTGACACCATGCCCTGCTCTTCGCTGAGTTCTGGTGATCAAACTTAAGCCTTCTCACTTACTTAACCAGCACTTGACCAACTTAGCTGACCCTTCAACCCTTAAGACACATTTTGAATGGCAGAGAAATGTCCTGCTCCTGAAGAATTTCCTTTAGTCTTCCACTAAAGTCACCCCAAAGACAAGATTAAACTCACTGTGCAACATTTATATATTTTCCTAGGAAAGGATGATTGATTATACCCAATAGAGGAGGAGAGGATCCAGAATAAAAGATGAATGAGCATTTCCTTGCCTGAGGGAGACATTTAAACTTATGCGTTTAGGCCTCTCAGGGGGCCTGTTTTCCCATCTTGGCAGGAACAATGAACACAAACACACACACACACACACACACACACACACACACACACACACACACACACACGAGGTAGGAAGCTCCAAACTGCTGTCAATCATTTTCGGAATGACAGGAAAACAATGATACTCTAGTTACTGCTCTTAATGCTGCCGTAGAGAACTTGATTAAATGATGAACAATCTATGCTTTTCAGTCCCCAGTCCCCATGTAGACCTGGAATAGAAAAAAAAAAATACAAGAGGAAAAAGCAGCAAAAAATCCAAAGCTTGCCTAGAAAGATTGCATCAAAAGAATGTCCCTAGATCTAAAACTTGCAAAGTGTGGCTATTTCCGCTGGACTTTTGGAGAGAAACAGCCAAGTGTGCTAGAGTGAGATCTGTGGGTTACCTGCTTTCTCAAGTACGAGTTTCTCTTGCTTCCATTCCTAGCAGCTAGGAAGACACATCTTTCCTAAAAAGACCTACCCCAAGCCATGAGTAACCTTGGAATTGCTTTCTAATTTTTATTTCTCTTAATTTTTTTAACGTATATGTAAGAATGCACGTATTTCATGGATAAGAGAATGGTCTATGTGCCTCTATTGACACACATAGAGTCCGGAAGAGGATGTCAGGTGTTGTTTTCTATCAGGATCAAATGAAATTAACCAGAAACACCAAGAAAATTTGACAGCTTGAGTTCAACATGTGGCTAAGCTTTTGTAACTGCGTGGGCTGATCATTTCCCTGCCCCACAAATTTGACTTTTCTGTATATTACCTACACATTTGTATGAAGGAGAAATTGAGTGCTTGCAGCCTGAAGTCTTTTATCTGTCCTGACCTGCAGTCTGGAGGAATCTTTCCACTCGAGGTCTGCAGCAGCTTATAAAATGATTATACAAAGGTTTGTATTAATTACAAACTGTTTGACTTACAACTTAGGCTCATATTCAACTAGTTCTTACAACTTAACCCATTTCTATTCATCTATGTCTTGCCACATAGCTAGTGGCGTTACCTGTACCTCATTACATCTTGCTCTCTTGGGCAGCAGCTCGCAGGTCTCTGTCTGACTCCACCCTCTTTCCCCTTTATCTATGCTCAGATTTCCTACCTGCCTATAACTGCTTTGCCATAGGCCAAAACAGTTTCCTTATTATCTAATGGTTATTCCCAGTATACAGAAAGACATCCCACATCAGGTGCTGGTTCCCACTCAGCAAAAACAAAGCTGTGCAGTGTCCCCAAGCTGCTTTTTAAATCTAGTGACTGACTACTGTTACTGTAACAGGTCCCATATTCAGTCCTCAGCCAAAGATTTGTCAGTCCATTCAGGGGCCTCCTCGGAGGAATATTATGCACACATTTCCACAGGTTCTTAGCCTGCCTGACCTTATACCTTGGCATGTCTCTGTCTGTACTAAATCACAGAAGATATTTCATGTCATGTGTACTCAGGTACAGTGCATACATGTCCTCTCACATGCCTAGCTCTGTGTGATAATATTTATATCTAGTATGCATTGGCCATACATGTTTACAAGATAGGTAGGACTGTACATGAATAATTATTCATTTATGCATCTATTTAATTTTTTATTCTTTACATTTAGTGTGTGTGTGAATGTAGATAGCAAAGAACAATTTTCAGGGGTCTTCTTCTTTCAATAGGTGAGTCACGAGATTAGAACGCAGGTCCTTGGACTTGGTGGCAAGCACCCTTACCCACTGAACCAGCTTATAGCCTTTCTCATTGTTTTAGTTGAGTGGCACTTCATCAATTTAATTGAGTGAACAGTCTCAAAGTTGAACTTCCACTCCAGTGAAGACTGACAGCAACTGGGAGTTCTTAAGGCTTCTTTGTCTGTTTTCTTCAGGCCTGGATTAATCCCTCCATTTCTTGACAGCCTAATCCAACATGGAGAAAAATGAATTTGATTTTCAGCAGAAAGGCAAACTCTCTGTACACTCTATGACACCTCATAGATGTGGCATGTTACACACACACACACACACACACACACACACACACACTATACACATACCACTAAAAACCAGTAATTGACAACTTCACATGTGTGATTCCAAAAGACTGGTACTCAATCCAGTTGTGTGTTCACCTGTCGGCTCAAGTGTAGCTCTTCAGAAGAACAGGAGATGTGCCTCTTGCCAAGAAACATGCCACATAAACAACTTCTTAGTGATTTTAACCTTCCTCACAAATATTTCTGTCACAGAGGGTACAAAGGAAGTGACAGGATGTCCAAGCAAAATATGCAACAATGGCAAGAAACATTTTGAGAAGCTGCCCCCAGAGTCCTAATCCACACAGCATTTAGAGTGTCCCTGTTCTATCTGTTCACCGTGCCTCTGACCCTTCTGTTTTCATTTCCTTATTTTTCCGTCCTTCTGTGACTGTCTCCACAGCACCCTCTTAGAAAGGCATTGGGTGAAAGGGAACAGGAACCTATGTTGTTTTTATAAGAAAAATAGTATCTGATACAAAGCAAACAGTCACTTTTTTATGAAAGGCAAGTCCAGAGTCTAACCACAGTCTAAGTCACACTGGTCCTTCAATGTAGTCCTACGCTCAGGGTGGCTTATATGAGACCAAACTAATAAATGCATAGGGAAGGGCTCAATCAGTAACTCAATGCCGGTGTCCTTTTTACACTTTTTTTTTTCCAAAAGTTAAGATTTATATCGTTTCAATTCAAATGTTTCTTCTTGGACTGGGGTCACCACTGACATTCTCCTACAGTGACATACCCTGGAATGTCAGACCATGTTTTATTGCTTCTGTGATGTGATGGGCAGAGAATTGAGCTCTTTGCTAGGCATGTGATAGGTGCTTCAGATTCACAGCACGTGCTGAGTTAGATTTTCAAATCAAAGACATCTATGTATCTATAAAACAGTTTTGAAAGTGCCCTGAAGTTTAAGACTTCCATAGGAAAACCACACTGGTCCTTGAGTAGATCTCCTGGGTCCCAGCAGCCATCCTGGTCTGAGATAGTGACTGTGAATTGGTACAGCCATGGCTTATGCCATTTCCATTTCACTCTCCAGTGTGTACACTAGCTCTTGAATTATTAAGAACACAGCTTCCTCAATGCCTTTTTTGCATTGATGGGAGATTAACACCCTTATAGTGTCATTGTTCAAACATCCTGTCCCAGTAAAGACATATCTCAACTTATGGCTAAAAAAATACTAATGGTTAAACCTCAAAAATGGTGTAAGTATTGTTTTCTTGCTGAACTGAAGTGTATGCAGAGATTGTATTTTTCTTTAATAACAGCTCATTTGGCTTTTTCCTTTGCAAACTTTTCTGGGATTGACTAACCCATCATGTCCCTCAAATATTCACCTACAGTATTTTTTCAAAAGGGCTCTCCTTTCCACTGGCTCTCTGCATCCTTCTGCATAGTTGTCCTTACGGGACTTCCTTCCCTTGACTACTGTATCTCACCAGCTATTCCACAAGCCTAGCCATTTTCCTTCTTATCTCAACAGGCCTCGGAAACTTTCTATGACAGCATGTGTGGGAGTTCCATTTTCTGGGATCTGCATGTGTGAAGTTTGGCTGTTTCTCTATATGTGATAACTGAGTGTGAACGAGTTAAATGATGAAAGGAAAAGAGTATATGCCAAGCCCAGAGGGAAGAATCTCAGTCTTGTATCAACCAAACAATGAGAAACTGGACCACAGCACTATGTTCTTGAGAAGACAAGTTGAAATGAAAGCAAAAGAAATCCTTTGAAGTGAACATTATCTCAGCATCTTATAAAAGACACAGAACATCTTAGAAGACTCTTCCCTGTGTTGTCTTTCTGTGTTAGAGACAGTGCCATTAATGCTACTCACAGTCTAAACCAAAGTGTAACAGCAGAAAGGTGCTGTGCAGAAAAAAAAGGGACCCAAAATGATTCACCAGATGCCTTCCTGCACTTTCCATGTGAGATCATTGTAGCTATTACACTATGGGGTAACATCAAACTTACAAAGGAGAACCCCATATTCAATAGGAGGAGGTTCATTGTCTGGTTTGAAAGAAGGAATATGGGAGGTTGTGAAGAGAGTCTTAATTACCAATGAATGGAAACCCATCTCTTCCCACTCTCTTCCAAAGTATAGCTGACATTGATGCTTATGTATCATTGCCTCCTGTCTCCCAGAGCTCTCTGGCTAACGATGTACACTCAGTACTTGTTTTGACTAAAGGAGAAGTTGAATCTTCTTACACTGCACATATCTGCCCACATGTCCAATCACCTCATTAGTTTATGAGATGCTGGACGTTCCTAAATGTTATTTTTGTGTCAGTAAACCTAAGTAAAATACCAAAGGCAATTCTGTAAAACAGTAAATAGAACAAGAAAGAAGTGATTAAAATATCGGAGAAATATAGTGCATAAATGTAGGATCTACTCAACTGTTTGATTTTCTTTTTCCTATTTTCAAAGGCATAAACAAATGACTTTTAGGCTTTGGTTTTTTTGTTTTCAGAAAATGTAAGCAAGCATAAGACTGCAAAATTAGGTGGAGAGGTAGGGAGACTAAAAATCAGCTAAGATGACTGGTGGGTCCCAGAGGAGGGAGAGTCAGTGTTCCTCAGTGCTGTGCCCTCTTGTAGGTTACCCCTGATCAATGGATGGCCCCACAAGCATGCAGGATACGGCAGCACTAACTGTGCTCAGTGAGATACAAAGGAGAAATGAGGAAAGAGACCATGAAATTGGGAGGGGAACGTGATGGGGTCTGGGAGAAGTTGAGTGGAGAGGGAGCAATCAAACTACATTAAATACATATATAACAGTCTCAAAAATTAGACAAAGTTAAAAATTTAAAAACTCAGTCAAGCTCTCCAGGAGTCTGTTCTGTGATATGCAATATTGAACTAAATACTGGTATCCTATTAAAATGGGAATTTTGCAATATTCTTATTATATAACCATTCATTAGCAGCTTAAAGTCTTGTTTGGCTTTTGAATAAATATTTGTATGATAAGGACGGCATCCAACTATTATTTCCAGGAGATAATAAAAAGCTGACTAATCCCATATTTAATGAGGATGTCAAATGCTTCCTCATCCAGCAAGGCAAAGCTCACAGGGTGGATTTAACCAGTGAGATGCCAGTGTGCCAGAAGGAGGGAAATGAGTGTAAAACTTAGCTTCAAAGCAACTTAATTTCAAATTTTAAGTGCAAAACCAGTACTATTAAGTCTTCAAAACCTATGAAAACTTGAAATATTTTACCTTGGATATAGTACACAAATATGCATAAAATCTGTATACATAATTTCTGGTGTGTAAATATCATTTATGAGCAAGTTTTGTAATGAATAACTTTCCTTCTCTTCCCTTGGGTAGAAGTGGAAATTCTGACAAAATGTTGAATAGTTATTTTTTCTCATATTTTAAATTTTTATCTGGTTGTTAAAATAATGTACATTGGTTTATCTAGTAATCACAAGTGGACACTAACAGTAATAAAATGGCACTAATTTACTGACATATTTAATAATTTTTTTCTTGAGTCATTATATAAATGAATGTATCTAAGTTCTACAACTTCTTAGTTTGAAAATGTAATTAGGCGACTTTCTGATTGTTCTCTCATAATATATTCCTGAAAGAGTACATAAGATGTGAACATTTGCAGAATTTTAACCTATACTGCTGAATTGCTATTCAGGATGTTTGTAGCAATTTACATAACAGTCCCTAATAAGGACACTTTTTGTATTTTATACTAATTAGCAGAGGGTTTAAAAGAAATTATCAGTTGCAAATTTGGAGGACAAAAAAAAGGTAGCTTTCTTTTAGTTTTCATTTGCATTCATTTGAGTCCTAACGAGGTTATTTATATTACTACCTAATTATATTTTCCTAGGTGAACTGAAGTTTCATGATTTTTGCCTTTATGTTTCAAGACCTTCCTGTTTTCTCATCATCTTTACAAGTTTTAATATACTTAGATTATAAAGCTGTCTATCACTTTTCTTATAAATACTATTCTTTCTTGATCTTCAGTTTCCATGGATGGAAAGATACCATTATCTTAATAGCATCTTTTAAGAAAATAAAAAAGTACTATTTTCATAAAATATTGATTATAAGACATCTTGATTTTAGAGATGTTAAAATGCAAGTGAATGGTAAAACATTCAAGTGTAGAAAATGTCAAAATGAAGAGTTGGCTCTGAATAAGTACAGTGTGACTCCACTGCACATTTCCATAATGATTGTGTCATGTGATGAGTATTTCTGCTAGACCCGGCATCTAAAGATAAATCCAGTTTAGTAAAATCCATGGATTTTAACAAAGCTTATTGAAATTATGGATCAGTGGCCATTGCCTTAATTTGGATCATGATTTACCCCACATCAATTTTTTTAAGTATCTCAATGTAGAAAGATGAATGAGAACTCTGAAGTGAGTGATCATGTCATCGATGTGTAAATTATTCAAGGTACCATCAGAAATATTATGCATGTGTCTACCTATATCTATATTAACATATCTATATGTATACCTCATTTATTTAGCTGTCTACTCTAAAGGAGTGTGTATGGGGTGGCTACTGAGTGCTTAACATTTATAAAAGCTGTCTTCACAGGGCAGGAATATGGCTCAAAGAGGAAAGTACCTGCCACACATGCATGAGAGCTTGAGATCAAAGTCCTAGAACCTACATTTTAAAACCACATGGTAGCCCATGTCTGTAACCCTAGCATTCCTACAGCTCATAGGAAGAAGAGACAGGAAACTTCTTGGAGTCATTGGTCAGTTAATCTGTATGCACAGTGGGTACATGACAAGAGACAAGAGACCCTGCTTCAGAGCAAAGTTGGAGGTGAGGATTGACACCCATGGTTGTCTTCTCACCTCTATGGTACACAGTGACATCTGCACACTGTGACACATACATACCACCACTCACACGTGCACAAGCAAGACTTTCTTTTTAAGTTGCCATCATGGGTCATTTCCAGAATTCTTTTATGTCTACAATCCATCAAGAATAATAAAATACTGTATAAAGCATAGTAGTTTTAAAACAGTACACATAACGGACACATACACATGCACTTACATGCAGTCACATAATCTAACCCATGTTTCTCTTATTGAAAAATAATATTTCTTTCATCAAAAGCATAAATGTGGTAATTATATTATTCTGGCCTATTATTGACTAACCGAGAGACATTTTGTAATCCCCACAATAATAGTTATAGCTATGATTAACCGAGAACATTAGTGTACCAGTCACTCTGGAGAAAGAGTAGTTTATGAAAACCAAAAATTTATTTTCTATTATTTACAGCACCTTTTAAGTTATTTCTTTTATTTATTGAGATTGATGCAAGTTCATCATTTCTCCTCTCCTTTTCTTCACTTCCACCCTCCCATGTTTTTTTTTCCTATTCTCTTTTAAACTCACAACCTCTTTTTTTTTATTAATCTTCATGGCACACATATATATGCACATATACACTCCTAAATAAACAAATACAACAGTCCTTATAATGTTACTCTTATGAACATTTTCAGGGTGGACCATTTAGGATTAGATCACCAATTGGTGTGCTCTTCCCTGGAGATGTCTACTTCTCTCATTTGGGGCATTTCTTAGTTGTCTGCAGGTCTTTGTGTAGGGTTGAGACCTAAGGGGCTCTCTCAGGTCCATTTTATTGTGTCTGTTGTTGTGGCCTTTGTTAAGCTCAGGATTAGACAGTAATGTTGATGAGACTTTACAGATGTAGCTTCTGACATTACAATAAACCCTCTCCTACCCCGACTTTTACAATATGTCTGCCCCTCTTCAGTAATGTTCCCTGAGCCTTGGGTGCAGGTTATTTTGTATGACTATTCACAGATTCTTTTGAACATTGTCTATAGCCAGGCACTTTTACAAATTTTGAGAGGAAACAGGAAAGACAATGTAATCCAGTTGTATTTATCTTTCTGTAATAAAATACCTCAAGAAAAAGACAACTTTTAAAGGAGTTTATTTAGCTCAAAATTCCAGGGCATCGTGTTAACGGTAACAGAAGTCCGTTACTGTAGGAAAATCATAGTGACAGAAGCTTGAAGTAACCGGTAATATCACAACATCCACAGTCAAGAGCAGGGAGAAATACGTGTGTACATACTCACCCATTTGTGTTCACCTCCATTTCTCTATCTATACACAATTCAGAATGCCTAGCCTAGGGAGTGGTGCTACCACCCACAGTGGGCTACAACTTCCCATATCAAGCAGCTTGATAAAGACAACCCATCCTTAAGACTCTCTTCCCAAGTGATGCTAGATTGTGGTAAGCTGATAGTTAATTATCTGCCAAGATCTCTAATCTCTTGGTACTTAAAATATGGTTTGGGGTGAAGAAGAAAGTGTTAAACAAGTTAATAATCAAAATATCAGAATATAAGAATTTACCATGAGTGAAATAAAATAAGCAACAGTAGCAGGTGAGGATGTTACTTAAATATGTCCCGAGGACCATCTGAAGACCTAATAACCACACATTAGGAAGTATGTACTAACAGGGTACTCAGGACCACCTGCTCCTCAGTTCTAGGCTTGCCTTTATCACCCACTTGATAACAAAGATCTTTATGAAATGAAAATTAAATTAATTGAAGCCTGGTGTATATTAAAAGAAAGTTATTATAATTTGTACTAAAAGTACATTTTTGCCTATTAATATTTTTT
>PVIH01012914.1:15556-61181 GCA_004025045.1 Sigmodon hispidus | reverse complement strand
AATTATGTGGTCAATTTTGGAGAAAGTTCCATGAGGAGCTGAGAAATATGTATATTCCTTTGCCTTTGGGTGGAAGGATCTGTAGATATGTATGAAATCCATTTGCATCATAACCTCATTTAGACTCCTTATTTCTCTGTTGAGGCTCTGTCTGGTTGATCTATCCAGGGTTGAAAGTGGGGTATTGAAGTCTCCCACTATTACGGTGTAAGAATTGATGTGGAATTTCAGCTTTAGCAGTGTTTCTTTTACATATGTTTGTGCCCCTATATATAGGAGCATAAATATTTAAGATTGAAATCTCCTCTTGACCAATTTTTCCTTTGATGAATAAGTAGTAACCATCTTGGTCCCTTTTAATTGCTTTTAGCTTAAAGTCTACTTTGTTAGATATTAGGATTGCAATTGCAACCCCTGCTTGTTTCTTGGGACCATTTGACTGGAAAATCTTTTCCCAACCCTTTATTCTAAGACTGTGTCTGTCTTTGCAGTTGAGGTGTGTTTCTTCTAGGCAACAGAAGGATGGCTTCTATTGTTGTATCCATCTTGTTAGTGTGTGATGTTTTATAAGATAGTTGAGACCATTGATATTAAGGGAAATTAGTGACCATTGATTGATATTTCCTGATATTTTTGGTGGCAACTTGTTTTATTTCCTTTCTCTAGGGTATTCTTCTGTGGACTTATTGATTGTTTGTGATTTCGTGGATGTATCTGAGGTTCTTAGGTTGGAGTTTTCCCTCTAATACTCTCTGTAGTGATGGGTTGGTAGATAGATATTCTTTCAGTCTGACTTTGTCCTGAAATACCTTGTTTACTCCATCTATGGTGATTGATAATTTTGCAGGGTATAGTGTTCTAGTTTGGCATCCATGCTGTTTTAGCGTCTGTATAACTTCTGACCAAGCCCTTCTAGCTTTCATCGTTTCCATTGAATAGTCAGGTATTATTCTGATGAGTCTGCCTTTATATGTGAGTTGGCCCTTTTCTTTTGCAGCTCTTAAAATTTTTTCTTTGTTCTGTATGTTTTGTGGCTTGATTATAATGTGGCGTGCTGACTTTTTTCTGGGATCATATCTATTTGGTGTTCTGTAAGCTTCTTGTATCTTTATAGGCATTTCCTTCTTCAGGTTAGGGAAGTTTTCTTCTATGATTTTATAGAAAACATTATCTGTGCCTTTGAGCTGGTATTCTTCTCCTTCTTCTATTCCTATTATTCTCAAATTAGGTCTTTTCATGGTGTCCCATATTTCCTGAACATTGTGAGTTATGGCTTTTTTAGTTTTACTATTTTCTTTGACTGATATATCTATTTGAGCTACTGAGTCTTCCACTTCAGAGATTCTATCTTCCATCTCTTGAACTTTGTTTGTTATGCTTGTATCTGTAGTTCCGTATTTCCACCTTTTTTTCCGGTTTTCTATTTCCATCTTTGCCTCATTTTGTGCCTTTCTTATTGCTTCTATTTCAGCTTTTATTTCAGCTTTTATTTCAGTTCTTATTTCAGCTTTCAGTTCCTGGCATGTTTCTTTCATAGATTTGTTCATCTTTTCCAATTTTTTGTTTGTATTTTCTTCTATTTCTTTAAGGCTTTTTTTCATATCTTCTTTTAGAGCTTCGATGATCATCAAAAAGGAATTTTTGGTGTTGCTTCCTTCTGTTTCCTCTTCATTGCTCAGTTCAGGACTTGTATTTGTAAGATCGCCACTCTCTTCTGGAGTTACCATGTTGACCTTTGTATTGTTATGTAATTTTTTTGCACTGACGTTTGCCCATGGCTTCAGTGGTTCATGATTAGATGGCTCCTGGTCAGTTGTGGCACTCGGATTTGTGTGCTTTCTGTCACCCCTCTGGTCAGGGTCTGAGTCTGTCCTTCAGAGTCACCTGCAGATGTTGGCTTGCTCAGATCAAGGTGGCGGTGGGTAGCTGTGTAGCTTCCCTCAGCAGGACCTGCGGGTCTGGTGACCTGCTTAGTTTATCTGCCCCTGCTCCAGAGTGTGCTGGGACTCTGCAGACAGCACTTGGTCCCGGGAGCAGAACCGGAAGCTATGGGAGCTCAACTCTCCCTCCCAGGCTGGGATATAGGCCTGGTGACCCCTCCTCACCTCTGGGCGGGGTCTAAGTCTGTCCTTCAGAGACCCCTGCAGATGTTGGCTTGCTCAGTTCGAGGTGGTGGTGGATAGCCTTGCAGCTTCCCTCAGCAGGAGCTGTGGGTCTGGTTACCTGCAGAGTTTATCAGCCCCTGCTCCAGAGTGCGCTGGGACTCTGCAGACAGCACTTGGTCCCGGGAGCGGCGCTATTTGTAAACTATTGATCCTATTTTTTATTTTTTAAAACATTTATTGACACTAGAGGTACCTACAGTGTTTATAAGTAGAGTGGTAAGTTTAAAAAGTAGATACAGAAATAGTTATTCAGCATGTGTATGTAATCCCAATGAAATGTATATGTAAAATATTACAAGTTTATTAAAAGTGTCTTGCAGTGAAATCCTGGCTTTATAGAGGGAAGTTATAGTGATCTCAGCATATCCTGACTTCAGAAGACCCAAACCCTATTGGGGTGTGGCCAGGTGGGATACAGCCCAGAAAGACAGAGAAACAACCTCTTTGCTTCCTGCACTCTCTGGGAGGAAGCAGAACATCCCTATGCAGAGTTCTGTTTCTCTCAGAATTGCTTCTTATATTTGTAAGTCCATTCTCTCCTAATAAATATCTACCTAGGAGATGGCCTATTATAGTTATTGATTTGAAGGATTTTTTTTACCATACCTTTTCAAGAGCAAGACAAATAAAAAATTTGCATTTATAGTGTCCACATTTAACAATACACACCCAGTAAGGAGGTACCAATGGAGGGTTCTTCCACAAGGGATGTTAAATAGTCCCACTCTATGCCAATATTTTGTACAACTGCCTCTAGAATTGATATGCAAACAATTCCCACAATCTATCATTTATCATTATATGGATGATATTTTATTGGCAGACTCAGACATAGACCCTTTGGAGAGAATGTTTGAAGAAATAAAGAAGGTATTGTCTGATTGGGGACTTAAAATTGCCCCTACAAAATACAAAGAGGGGATTCTATAAATTATTTAGGATATAAAATAGGCCTACAAACAATTAGACCCCAGAAGGTGCAACTTAGAAGAGACAGACTGAAGACTCTTAATGGTTTTCAAAAACTTCTAGGGGCTATCACTTACATATGACTGGTTATTGATATAAAAAAAACTATGAGCTGGTTTACTTGTACAAAACCTTAGATTGAACTAAGGATTTAAATAATTCCAGGGACTTCTTGGTTGAAGCTGAGAGAGAATTAGCCTTGGTGGGAAAAAAAAATTACAAGAAGCACATGTGAACCATATAGATCCAGACCTTGATTGTATCTTGGTTATTTTACTTTCTGAGCATTCTCCTACAGAAGATCATAATGCAAAGAGAAAATATTATATTAGAATGGATATTTCTGCTACATGTGCCAAGTAAAAAATAGAAAACATATATCAAAAAGATTTCTGATTTGATTTCTAAAGAAAAATTTAGACTTTGTCAGTTGACTGGAAAGAATGCAGCAGAAATTGTTGTACATTGACTAATGAGAAAATTGATTAATTACAGGCAGACATCAAACCTTGGCAAAAGGCCTGTAGTAACTTCCTGGGAGAGATTAATAACAATAACTGAAGCAAAAGAATTCAGTTTATAAAGGAAACTAACTGGATTTTTCCTTGTGTGGTACAGGATGAACCTATTTCTGGAGCTCCTACATTTTACCCTGATGCAAACAAATCAGGGAAAGCAGGTTATAAATTAGAAAATATATATAAAGTGGCACAAAGCCCCTATAATTCTGTTTAGAAGTCAAAACTTCAAGTTATTATTATGGTGTTATTTGATTTTGCAGAACCTCTTAACCTAGTAACTGACTCTCAATGTGCAGAAGGAGTTGTCTTACACATTGAGACTGCTGAATTCATTCCTGATGATGCAGAATTGACCTTATTGTTTATATAACTACAGGATATCATCAGAAATAGAATCATACTATGTACATAACACATACCAGGTCTCATACAGGCTTTTCTCATCCTTTGGCCCAGGGTAATGATGAGATTGACTAGTTATTAATAGGAAATGTGATCGAAGCCTCAGAATTTTGCAAGAAACACCATGTCAATAGCAAGGGATAAAAAAGAAGCTTTTCTATTACTTGGCATCAGGCCAAGGAAATTCTGTGAAAGTGTGCTACTTGCTCCCTCTACAATTAACCATCTTTATCCACTGGAAGTAATCCTAAGGGTACACAGAGTAATGAGATTTGGCAAGTGGATGTGTTTTACTTTTCAGAATTCAGAAAGATGAAATATGTACATTATACCATTGACATTCAGGAATGCTATGGGCAACTGCCTTGTGTTCTGGAAATGCTAATGCTGTACTCACTCATTTTTTGGATGCCATGGCCATGATGGGAATTCCTGCTGAAATTAATACTGACAATGCTCCAGCATATGTTTACTCAAAAATAAGGCAGATTTTTGAATATTATGAGATAAAACACATTACGGGTATACCACACAATCCCACAGGACAAACAGTTATGGAAAGATCCTATCACACCCTGAAGGAGATGCTTTATAAACAGAAAGGAGGAATGAAAACACCCAGGGAGAGATTACATAGTGCTTTTCTGACCTTGAATTTTCTTAATGCTAATGAGAAAAGAACTTTGGCTGCAGAGAGACATTGGGTAATAGAAAAGACTTCTGAGTAGAATGAACCTATTTATTTCAAGGACATGCTAACTTCAGAATGAAAGCCAGAATATGTACTTCAATGAGGTAGGAATCTTGCTTTTGTTTCTACAAGAGAAGAAAAAATATGGGTACCAACATATTTGATAAAGAGTCTATTCAACTAGGAGGCCCCTTCTGAGAAGAAGAAGTAATGACTCATCTGCTGATATGACAACTAGATAAGGAACATTTCAAGCCTGGGGCAGGGTCTCATTTTTGTCTTTACAGAAGAATAGATACAACCATACTCACGACATTAAAAGGATGCTGAACACTTAGACATTTAAAGCTGGAGAAAGTTTATATATGAAAGGAATACAAAGGAACATAAGGACAATTGGCACCAATAGGCACTATTGGGTAGTTTCTCAATTCTCATTGCTGTACATCTTTAAAAAAAAGAAATGTCCTGGTTTGATTATGAATAAAGCTGGCTTTGGAGTTGGAGTAAGTGACTTTCTTCCTCTATAATCCAAAGTACATTGGTAAAAGACACTTGAGAGATTCTGTCTCATATCAGAAAAGCCACCTGGTGTGAGACAGAAGATAAATGGAATATATAGGGACCAATATTATTGTATTCATCTTTAATCCTACTTCTCTCTGTATTTTCTCCTTTTTTAAATCTAAGAATCTTATCTTCAAGGCATCCAGAAAGAAGATTTGGCCCACACCACATCAAAAAACATCTGAGGGATGTTGAGACAGAAACAGAGAAAAAAAGAGAACCTGCTGTACATCACTCAATGATAACTTTTGAAATATAGACCATTCAAGACAGTTGTAAGATAGCTTCATGCCATATCTTTAGCAAGATTTCTAGATGAATTTACCCAGTACTCTAAGAATGGTTATAGATGTTGATATCAATTCATTAGAACTTAATCATGGTTTTAGGTTTATAGGTCCCCACAGAGATACTGTCACCCACAAGTGAGCATGAAGCAAACCAATGAAAAACTACACTCCTTTCCCTATGAGTTTTATCCTCTAAGAGTTAGGGATAATTATCATTCTGATAGGGTAGTTTTAAGTTAAATTTGGGTTGAGGGTAGAACTATAAAGAGACGTAGGAATTTCTTTTAGAGAAAAGAAAGGGGAATACATAGGAAAGACATAGGTAGATTATTGTATCTGCCTGTAAGCAATTATTAGCCAAAGATAAATTGCCATGATATAGATGCTTATATATTGATACCAATGGGAAATTATTTTATATGTTTAATTAAGATAATCTGTATATTGATACAAAGTTGAATATATTATTGCCCTATTTTGCATGTTTCTAACTTTGTTTAAAATATTATGCACATTAATGCATATTATTGTAATTTTCATCATGTAATTTCTACCTCTATTTATACTAGTCATAACATTAGTTATAACATATACATAAGTTTTTTTGTATAACTCTGTTTAGATATTTTGTACAATGATATATAGTTAGGATACTGTTGTCACTTTTTATGATATGTGTACTCTGGTTAATATTCATAAGATTGTCATACTTGAAGTCTTTATGCAGAAGCTGTACACTCATTTATATATTGCCTATTCTTACAATGTAAGCTTCAGTCTTTTGGTTGATTGGAATTGCAGATTACCACTACTCAGATTTGTCACAAAACAGTCATGATACTCAGGCTTCCCTAAAACATGCTAGAATATATCAGATAGACAGGCATCTTTAACCACTTCATCAACCTGGAGAATATGGCATTTAAGATTTTGTTATCTAGAATTTGGCCATAAGAGACACGACAACTCCTGGCATCACTGTTCTTTTTCTGAGGTGGTGTTGGACATCATGGACACCTCACAAAAAGTTTGTCTTCTTTGCCAGATAATGGCCTGATGGGCAAAGGACTGCACTGCCCTGACCCACAGGACTTCAACAGGGGAGACCACCTATGAGAGAGAATGAAAGGAAAGGGAGACATGAAGAAGGCAGCAGGACAAATGGGAGCCTGTTCGATCTGCAATTTTATTCCAATTTCATACATATATAGTTCTAAAGCAGAATATGGGGAGGGGGCAGTCTTCAAACACCAGTAGGAAGATGGCCAGGGGAAGCAGGATATTGGTAGGGTAAAAAGGTGATTGATTGATCTTGTTTCAGGGGAGGGTTGCTAGGTAACCTAATTGTAGAATGTTCTTATTATTCTATTCTTTAGAGCTACCTTTATGTTATCGGGAGGGCTGCTAAGTGACCTAGCCACAGAATGTTCCTGTTATTCTATTCTTTAGAGCTACTTCTCTGCTATAGTTAGGCAAACCAGAACATCTATTTTACTTCAGGAGAACATCTATTTTACTCAGAGTCTTGCTGGTTCAGTGGTTGGTTTTTAAGTAAGTTTCCATGGTGGCCTTTAGTCAGAGGCTCAAGCCAGGGTCTTGGTCCTTAACACTGCACTTGCTCTGACTGCTGTCAACATGCACACTGTTCAATTTGTACTAGCAGGATGAAGAGACTGCCGACACCTGCCTGCACAGGATAAAATGGTCTCTCTCAAAATTACCCTGCTTCTGAAGAAATTTGTCAGACATTCTAGGCTAGTAGCCAGAAAGGTGGATGTTCCAAGTATACAGAGAAGCCATGAGTGACTGTCCAGGTAGCTGACAGTCATTGTCCTCTCCTAAATCTTGGAAGTTACTCTCTTATGCTTCCAATGTTCAGGTAATATATTTTCTCTCTCAGGTCTTGATGATGTTGAAGGCTAGATAAGGTTACTATCATTTCCTATCTCAGCAAAGAACATTTACTGTTGGATTCTTATTATTCTAGATACACAGCATTGAAGTAATCCCTGTACATTACCTCTTATCTATATTCTAGACATTTGAGACACAACTTGTATTTGTGTTTGTTAGTTGCAGTGTTATCTTACTTAGTGCTTTTCCTCTCCTAGACACTATAGATGATGATACCTATAGTATATAGTCTTATACT
Source organism: Sigmodon hispidus (assembly GCA_004025045.1). Lineage (NCBI taxonomy): Eukaryota > Metazoa > Chordata > Mammalia > Rodentia > Cricetidae > Sigmodon > Sigmodon hispidus. The sequence goes on along the minus strand of PVIH01012914.1, from coordinate 53,424 downwards.
TAGTTTAGAGCTTTCTTAGACAAAAGGGGAAGATGTAGTGAAATGCTGGCTTTATATAGGAAAGTTCTATTATCTCAGTGTATCCTAATGACTTCAGAAGACCCAACCCCTGTTGGTGTAAGGCCAGGTGGTATGGAGCCCAGAAAGACAGAACAGACAACCTCTTTGGTTCCTGTGCTCACTGGGAGGAAGCTGAATATCCTCTTGTGGAGTTCCATTCCTCCTAGAATCACTCTTTGTATTTGTAAATCTGTTCTCTCCCCCAATACATATTAATTCATTCTATGGTGTATAATATTTGGATAATTCTGGTGATAGTGTCTCTTTTCCTAGTCTAGTTGGACTTGCTGTTTGGTTGTCCACACAATTTTGCCTCACAGCATTCACAATATTCATGGCTGTTTTAAGTCATATTTCTTTATGTTCAACCACTAAGGTTTGTAAACCTATGGAAGAAATGTAATTGTCCTTGGAGTTCAGAAACTTTATTCTGATTGAATCTTACTTTTCCAACTTTCTCTGTATAATTTCCTTGTTACCTTAAGCTCTTTTGTAAGTTTCTCTATGTTTTTTCTTTCTTTCTTTTATTTTTTTGGCTGCTTCATATACTTTATGCATAATAAGGGACAAGGGTGATTTATTAGTCAGTAAATTATTCATCAATATAATCACCACAAGTAGAGAGTGTTCACCTTTTGAAACACTCTGGTGTGCAGTGGTAGATGTATAAATACCTGGAAATGTCATGCAGCTCCATGGTTAGCCTATGAAGAAGTGCATCCAGAAAAAATAAAAATAATTTTAGCAGTCTATTTTACATAGTTGCCAATTGATACCAAATGACTGTGTATATAGTGCTGACATCTATACTTACAGAAAAAAAAATCATATGATAATGTACCTTTTATAAAGACATTTAATTTGGGCATATCTCAAAGTGTTACAAGCACATACATTAGTTGTTAAAGTTAGCACTTAAAATGTTTTATGTGTTTTATTGTTTGAGTTCCTTGTTATTGAGCTTTGGTTCATAGTTGGATCTGGAGTAGATTAAATAATTCTAGATCCCACATGTTAATTGTGACAGTTATAAGCTTCAAGAAATCTTGATAGTTTGTATGCACACATATCCCAGGAGCTTAGTGGACTACCAGAGTTGGGGCTGTCATACATAGTTATTGGTGTGAAGACCAACATGGCTGTACTGTAAAGACATACATTTTAGAAACACAACAGTCTGGAGTATGTCATGTGTTTGACACTTCCATGACCTTAAGATATCCAGGACAGGTATCATTGAGGTAAGGGTTTCCTGACACCTCTGCACACTTCAGCCCATTAGTCATTCTACCTTAGAAGTAGAAAACAGTCTGATCTGTTCTTCAGTTAAAACTATAAGCAAAAGATTATAGTGTTAACTGTTTTGTATGGGTTCATGTATAGTGTTTACCTGGGAATAACATGTTCAGCAGAACGTGTCCCCACACACTCTGTAGCAGACTGAGATAAACTCTGACTGCCACAGTTCCCCCCAGCTGCTGCTGAGGGATTTTGAACGGCCACCATCCCACCACCAATTGGTCAAACAGGGAAAGATTGAAGACTTGAAATTCAGTCCCCCTAGCAAAGCAGAGGTAGAGATTCAGCAGACTTTTTCCTCAGAGGTGACAGAAGGCCCACAAGCCTGAGTGTCACAACTGACCAGGAGCCACCTAACCATGAACCACTGAAGCCATGGGCAGATGCCAGTGCAAAAATTTACATAATAATATAAAGAACAACAAGGTAACTCCAGAAGAAAGTGGCGATCTTACAAATTCAAGACCTGAACTGAACAATGAAGAGGAAACAGAAGGAAGCAACACAAAAAATAACTTTATGATGATCATCGAAGCTCTCAAAGAAGATATGAAAAATAGCCTTAAAGAAATAGAAGAAAATACAAACAAAAAATTAGAAGAGATGAACAACTCTATGAAAAAAAACATGCCAGGAACTAAAAGCTGAAATAGAAGCAATAAAAAAGGCACAAAATGAGGCAAAGATGGAAATAGAAAATCTGAAGAAAAAAGCTGGAACCACAGATACAAGCATAACAAACAGAATTCAAGAGATGAAAGATAGAATCTCTGAAGTGGAAGACTCAGTAGCTCAAATAGATATGTCAGTCAAAAAAATACTAAAACTAAACTAGCCATAACTCAAAATGTTCAGGAAATCTGGGACACCATGAAAAGACTTAATTTGAGAATAATAGGAATAGAAGAAGAAGAATACCAGCTGAAAGGCACAGATAATGTTTTCTATAAAATCATAGAAGAAAACTTCCCTAACCTGAAGAAGGAAATGCCTATGAAGATACAAGAAGCTTACAAAACACGAAGTAGATATGACCCCCAAAAAAGTCAGCACGTCACATTATAATCAAGCCACAAAACATACAGAACAAAGAAAAAAATTTTAAGAGCTGCAAAAGAAAAGGGCCAACGTACATATAAAGGAAGACTCATTAGAATAACACCTTACTATTCAATGGAAACGATGAAAGCTAGAAGGGCTTGGTCAAAAGTTATACAGACACTAAATGAGCATGGCTGCAAATTAGAATACTATATCCTGCAAAATTATCAATCATCATAGATGGTGTAAACAAGATATTTCATAACAAAGTCAGACTGAAACAATATCTATCTACCAATCCAGCACTACAGAGAGTATTACAGGGAAAACTCCAACCTAAGGACCCCAGATACACGTATGAAACCACAACCAATCAATAATTCCACAGAAGAATACTCCAAAGGAAAGAAATGCAAAAAAGTTACCACCAAAAATGGCAGGATATACCAATCAATGTTTATTAATTTTCCTTAATATCAATGGACACAACTATGCTATAAAATGTCAGACACTAACAAGATGGATACAACAAGAAAAGCCATCCTTCTGTTACCTACAAGAAACACACCTCAACCACAAGGACAGACACAGGCTTAGAATAAAGGGTTGGGAAAGATTTTCCAGTTCAATGGTCCTAAGAAACAAGCTTGGGTTGCAATCCTAATATCTAACAAAGTAGACTTTAAGATAAAAGCAATTGAAAGGGACCAAGATGATCACTACTTATTCATTACAGGAAAAATTGGTCAAGAGGAGATTTCAATCCTGAATATTTATGCCTCTAATATGAGGATACCAACTTATGTAAAAGAAACAGTGCTAAAGCTCGAATCCCACATCAATTCCTACACCCGAATAGTGAGAGACTTCAATATCCCACTTTCAACCCTGGATAGATCAACCAGACAAGGACTCAACAGAGAAATAAGGAGTCTAAAAGAGGTTATAATGCAAATGGATTTAATAGATATGTACAGAAGCTTCCACCCAAATGCAAAGGAATATATATATTTCTCAGCTCCTCATGGAACTTTCTCCAAAATTGACCACATAATTGATCATAAAGCAAATATCAACAGATACAAAAAAATGGAAATAATCCCTTGTAACATATCAGACCACCAGGGCCTAAAGTTAGAGTTCAACAACATCAAAACCCAAAGAAAGCCTACCAACTCATGGAAACTAAACATCACTCAGCTGAACCATCTCTGGGTCAAGGAAGAAATTAAGAAAGAAATCAAAGTCTTCCTAAAATTTAATGAAAATGAATCCACAATGTGTCCAAACTTGTGGGACACAATGAAAGCAGTCTTAAGAGGAAAATTCATAGGGCTAGATGCCTACATGAAAAACTTAGAGAAATCCTACACCTAACAGCTCAGCTGAAAGCCTCAGAACAATTAGAAGCAAACTCACCTAGAAGGAGTAGGTGGCAGGAAATAATTAAGCTTAGAGCTGAAATCAATACAATTGAAACAAAAAGAACAATACAAAGATTCAATGAATCTAAGAGTTGGTTCTTTGAGAAAGTTAACAAGGTAGATAAGCCCTTAGCCAAACTAATCAAAAAACAGAGAGAGAGTGTTCAAATCAACAAAATCAGAAACAAAAATGGGGACAAAACAACAGACCCCCAGGAAACCCAGAAAATTATCAGATCATATTTTGAAAATCTGTATTCAACTAAAATGGAAAACCTAGAAGAAATGGACAGCTTTCTGGACAGGTACCATCTACCAAAATTAAATGAAGATCAGGTTAATTACCTAAACAGGCCTATAACCCTTAAGGAAATTGAAAATGTCATTAAAAACCTCCCCAAAAATAAAAGCCCTGGTCCAGATGGTTTCAGTGCCGAATTCTACCAGACATTCAAAGAAGAATTACTACCGTTACTCCTCAAACTATTTCACACAGTAGAAACTGAAGGAAGGTTGCCAAATACCTTTTATGAGGCCACTATTACACTAGTACCCAAGCCACTCAAAGACATAAAAAAAAGGAGAATTACAGACCAAGTTCCCTCATGAATAGAGATGAGAAAATTCTCAACAAAATTTTGGCAAACTGTATACAACAATGAATAAAAAATATCATCCACCACGACCAAGTAGGCTTCATCCCAGAAAAGCACGGCTGGCTTAACATACAAAAAACTGTAAATGTTATTCATCATATAAAGAAGCTAAAAGAACAAAACCACATGATCATATCCTTAGATGCTGAAAAAGCCTTTGAAAAAATACAACACTCCTTTATGATTAAAGCCCTGAAGAGATCAGGAATACAGGGAGAATACCTAAATATAATAAAGGAGATTTACAAGAAGCCGACAGCCAATATCAAATTTAATGGAGAAAAACTCAAAGCATTCACACTAAAATCAGGAACTAGACAAGGATGACCTCTCTCCCCTTATCTATTCAATAGAGTTCTTGAAGTTTTAGCCAAAGCAATATGGGAACGAAAAGAGATTAAGGGGATAGAAATTGGAGAAGAAGAAGTGAAGCTATCTCTATTTGCAGATGATATGATTGTATACATTAGTGACCCACAAAATTCTTCCAAGGGATTGCTACAGCTGATAAACACCTTCAGCCAGGTAGCAGGATACAAGATTAACTCCAAGATATCAGTAGCCCTTCTATACACAAAAGATAGAAGAGCTGAAAAAGAAATAAGGGAAACATTATGCTTTATAATAGCTGCAAATAGTATTAAATACCTTGAAGTAACTATAACCAAAGAAGTAACAGACCTATTTGACAAAAATTTTAAATCACTGAAGAAAGAAATTGAAGAGGATATCAGAAAATGGAAAGCTCTCCCATGTTCCTGGATTGATAGGATCAAAATTGTAAAAATGTAAATTCTACCAAAGGCAATCTACAGATTCAATGCACTGCCCATCAAAATCTCAACACAATATTTTTTGGACCTTGAAAGAACAACATTCAATTACAGGAAAGCCAGGATTGCCAAAATAATTTTACTCAAAAAAAGAACCTCAGAGGTGTCACCATCCCTGACTTCAAGTTATACTATTGAGCTACAGTAATAAAAGCAGCCTGGTACTGGCATTAAAACAGACTAGTGGATCAATGGAATAGAATTGAGGATCCAGACATTAGCCCAAAAACCTATGAACACCTGATATTGGACAAAGAGTCTCATAACATTCAATGGAAAAATGATAGTATATTAAAAAAATGGTTTTGGCATAGCTGGATGGAAGTATGTAGAAAAATGCAAATAGATCCAAGCCTGTCACCCTGCACAAACTCAAATCCAAAGGATCAAACACCTCAACATAAACCCAGCCACTTTGAACCTACTAGAAAAGAAAGTGGGAAATACACTGATATGAGTTTTGACAGGCGACCACTTCCTAAATATAACACCAGTGGCACAGACACTAAGACCAACAATCAATAAGTGGGATATCCTAAAACTAAGAAGCTTCTGAAAGCCAAGGACACTGTCAATAGAACAATCCAAGAGTCTACAGAATGGGAAAAGATTTTCACCAACCCTACAAGTGATAGAGGACTGATCTCTAAGATATATAAAGAGCTCAAGAATTTAGAGCCCAAAACCCTGAATAAACCTATCAAAAAATGGGGTACAGATTTAAAAAGGGAATTCTCAGCAGAGGAACTACAAATGGCTGAAAGGCACCTGAAAAAGTACTCTTCATCTTTAGCCATCAGAGAAATGCAAATTAAAACAACTTTGAGGTACCACCTAACACCTGTTAGATTGGCTCTGATAAAAGGCACAGGTGACAGCCTATGTTGGAGAGGATGCAGAGCAAGGGGAACACTCCTCCATTGTTGGTGGGAGTGTAAACTTGTTCAGCCACTTTGTAAGGCAGCATGGCGGTTTCTTAGAATACTGAGAATCAATCTCCCCAAGGACCCAGCAATATCACTTCTGGGTGTATACCCTAAAGATGCACTGTCATACTCCAAAGGCATTAGCTCAACTATGTTCATAGCAGCATTATTTGTAATAGCAAGAACCTGGAAACAACCTAGGTGTCCCTCAACTGAAGAATTGATTAACAAACTGTGGTACATCTACACAATGGAGTACTACTCAGCAGTAAGAAAGCATGATATCCTAAAATTTGCAGGCAAATGGATGGACTTGGAGAATATCCTCCTGAGAGAGGTATCAAAAACTTAGAAATAAAAGCAGGGGATGTGCTCACTCATTAGTGGTCTCTAAACAAAGGAGAAAAAAGCCAAGCATGTCCAAGCTGCAAACCACAACCACTGAACAGCTTGGGATTAGAAACACCCTGGACTGCCACCTTGGATTCCACTCCACCTAGAGGAACACCTGACTTACTCTTGAGGGATGGGGGACAAAACTGGATCTGCCAGGAGTGGAGACTGAACTAAGCAATATTGGGTCAGTGGGACCATGGGATTGTCTGCTGCCTGCCCAGGGAGGGATGGGGAGTTATGGAGAAGAAAAAATGACCTGATGTGGCAGGAGGGCAAAGGGACCTTTACTAAGAATATACAGGGGTTCGCCTCTGGGACCAGGTGCAGTCAGCAGAGTCCAGCGCACTCTGTAGCAGGAGCAGATAAAGTCTGCCTGTCACCATACCCAGTGCTGCTGCTGAAAGAATTTGCAGGGCTCCCCACCTCAACATCAAACTGAGCAAACAGACAACTACAGGGGTCCATGAAGTACAGACTCAGACCCCGCCCAGAGGTAAGGAGAGGTCACCAGGCCCAAGTGCCTATATGTCAGCCAGGGAGGGAGAGTCGAGCTCCCATTGGTTTCGGTTTCGCTTCCCAGGACTGGGTGCTGTCTGTAGAGTAATTCCCAGTGAACTCTGTAGCAGGTGTACATAAAGTCTGGCTGTCACCATACCCACAGCTGCTATGGAGGGAATTTGCATGGCTACCTACCTTGACCTAGAACTGAGCGAACAGATAACTTTTGGGGTCTCTGAAGGGCAGATTCAGACCCTGCTCAGAGAGGTGACAGGAGGCACACAAACCCGAGTGCCACAACTGTCTAGGAGCCATCTAATCGTGAACCACTGAAGCCATGGTCAAACGTCAGTGCAAAAATTACATAATAATACAAAGAACAACATGGTAACTCCAGAAGAGAGTGGCGATCTTACAAATACAAGACCTGAACTGAGCAATGAAGAGGAAACAGAAAGAAGCAACACCAAAAAATCCTTTTTGATTATCATAGAAGCTTTCAAAGAAGATAAGAAAAATAGCCTTAAAGAAATAGAAGAAAATACAAACAAAAACTTGGAAGAGATGAACAAATCTATGAAAGAAACATGCTAGGAACTAAAAGCTGAAATGGAAGCAATAAAAAAGGCACAAAATGAGGCAAAGATGGAATTGAAAATCTGAAGAAAAAAACTGGAACCACAGATACAAGCATAACAAACAGAGTTCAAGAGATGGAAGATATAATCACTGAAGTGGAAGACTCAGTAGCTCAAATAGATATATCAGTCAAAGAAAATAGTAAAACTAAAAAAGCCATAACTCAAAATGTTCAGGAAATCTGGGACACCATGAAAAGATCTAATTTGAGAATAATAGAAATAGAAGAAGGAGAAGAATACCAGCTGATAGGCACAGATAATGTTTTCAATAAAATCATAGAAGAAAACTTCCCTAACCTGAAGAAGGAAATGCCTATAAAGATACAAGAAGCTTACCGAACAACAAATAGATATGACCCCCCAAAAAAGTCAGCATGCCACATTATAATCAAGACACAAAACATACAGAACAAAGAAAAAATTTTAAGAGCTGCAAAAGAAAAGGGCCAACTTACATAGAAAGGCAGACCCATCAGAATAACACCTGACTATTCAATGGAAATGATGAAAGCTAGAAGAGCTTGGTCAGAAGTTATACAGACACTAAAACAGCATGGCTGCCAAACTAGAAAACTATACCCTGCAAAATTATCAATCACCATAGATGGAGTAAACAAGGTATTTCAGGACAAAGTCAGACTGAAAGAATATCTATCTACCAATCCAGCACTACAGAGAGTATTAGAGGGAAAACTCCAACCTAAGAATACAAGATACACCCACAAAATCACAATCAATATGTCTACAGAAGAATACCCTAGAGAAAGGAAATACAAACATGTTACCACCAAAAAAGGCAGGAAATATGAATCAATGGTCACTAATTTCCCTTAATATCAATGGTCTCAACTCTCCTATAGAACGTCACACACTAACAAGATGGATACAAAAACAGAAACCATCCTTCTGTTGCCTACAAGAAACACACCTGAACTGCAAAGACAGACACAGGCTTAGAATAAAGGTTGGGAAAAGATTTTCAGTAAAACGGTTCTAAGAAATAAGCAGTGGTTGCCATCCTAATATCTAACAAAGTAGACTTTAAGCTAAAAGCAATTAAAAGGGACCAAGATGGTCACTACTTATTCATCACAGGAAAAATTGGTCAAGAGGAGATTTCAATCTTAAATATTTATGCCCCTAATATAAGGGCACCTACTTATGTAAAAAAAACCCTGCTAAAGCTCGAATTCCACATCAATTCTTACACCCTAATAGTGGGAGTCTTCAATATTCCACTTTCACCCTTGGATAGGTCAACCAGACAGAGACTCAACAAAGAATTAAGGAGTCAACAGAGGTTATGAGACAAATGGATTTATTAGATATTTATTAAAGCTTCCACCCAAATGTAAAGTAATATACATATTTCTCAGCTCCTCAAGGAACTTTCTTCAAAATTGACCACATAATTGGTCATAAAGCAAATATAAGCAGATACAAAAAAATGGAAATAATCCCTTGTAACATATCAGACCACCAGGGCCTAAAGTTAGAGTTCAACAACATCAAAACCCAAAGAAAGCCTACCAACTCATGGAAACTAAACATCACTCAGCTGAACCATCTCTGGGTCAAGGAAGAAATTAAGAAAGAAATCAAAGTCTTCCAAGAATTCAATGAAAATGAATCTACAACGTTTCCAAACTTGTGGGACACAATGAAAGCAGTCTTAAGAGGAAAATTCATAGTGCTAGATGTGTATATGAAAAACCTAGAGAAATCCCACACTAGAGACCTAACAGCACAGCTGAAAGCCTTAGAACAATTAGAAGCAAACTCACCTAGAAGGAGTAGGTGCCAGGAAATAATCAAACTTAGAGCTGAAATCAATACAATTGAAACAAAAAGAACAATACAAAGAATCAATGAATCTAAGAGTTGGGTCTTTGAGAAAGTTAACAAGATAGATAAGCCCTTAGCCAACTAATCAAAAAACAGAGAGAGTGTCCAAATCAACAAAATCAGAAACGAAAAGGTGGACATAACAACAGACCCACAGGAAACCAGATAATTATCAGATCATATTTTGAAAATCTGTATTCCACTAAAATGGAAAACCTAGAAGAAATGGACAGCTTTCTGGACAGGTACCATCTACCAAAATTAAATGAAGATCAGATTAATTACCTAATCAGGCCTATAACCCTTAAGAAAATAGAAGCTGTCATTAAAAACCTCCCCAAAAATAAAAGCCCTGGTCCAGATGGTTTCAGTGCTGAATTCTAAAGGATATTCAAAGAAGAATTACTACTATTACTCCTCAAACTTATTCACACAGTAGAAACTGAAGTAATATTGCCAAATTCCTTTTATGAGGCCACAATCACCATAATATTCAAGGCACTCAAAGACACAACAAAGAAGGAGAATTACAGACCAATTTCCCTCATGAATATTGATTTGAAAATTCCAACAAAATTTTGGCAAACCGTATACAACAATGTATAAAAGATATCATTCACCAAGACCAAGTAGGCTTCATCCCAGAAATGCAGGGGTGTTTTAACATACAAAAAACTGTATATGTTATCAATCATATAAACAAACTAAAGGAACAAAACCACATGATCATATCCTTAGATGCTGAAAAAGCCTTTGACAAAATCCAACACTACTTTATGATTAAAGCCCTTGAGAGATCAGGAATACAGGGAGAATACCTAAATATAATAAAGTCGATTTATAAAAAGCCGACAGCCAGTATCAAAGTTAATGGAGAAAAACTCAAAGCAATCCCACTAAAATCAGGAACTAGACAAGGATGTCCTCTCTCCCCTTATCTATTCAATATAGTTCTCAAAGTTTTAGTTAAAGCAATAAGGGAATGAAAAGAGATTAAGGGGATACAAATTGGAAAAGAAGAAGTGAAGCTATCTCTATTTGCAGATGATATGATTGTATACATTAGTGACCTACAAAATTCTTCCAAGGAACTGCTACAGCTGATAAACACCTTCAGCAATGTAGCAGAATACTAGATTAATTCAAGGAAATCAGTAGCCCTTCTATACACTAAAGATAGAAGAGCTGAAAAAGAAATAAGGGAAACATTACCCTTCATATTAGCTGCAAATAGTATTAAATACCTTGGAGTAACTATAACCAAAGAAGTAACAGACCTATTTGACAAAAATTTTAAATCACTGAAGAATGAAATTGAAGAGGATATCAGAAAATGGAAAGCTCTCCCATGTTCCTGGATTGGTAGGATCAATATAGTAAAAATGTCAATTCTACCAAAGGCAATCTACAGATTCAATGCACTGCCCATCAAAATCCTAACACAATGTTTTTTGGACCTTGAAAGAACAATACTCAATTTCACTTGGAATAACAGAAAAGCCAGGATTGCCAAAATAATTTTACTCAGCAAAAGAATCTCAGGAGGTATCACCATCCCTGACTTCAAGCTATACTATCAAGCTACAGTAATAAAAAAAGCTTGGTACTGGCATAAAAACAGACTTGTGGACCAATGGAATAGAATTGAGAATCCAGACATTAACCCAAAAACCTATGAACACCTGATCTTTGACAAAGAGTCCCCAAACATTCAATGGAAAAAAGATAGTATATTTAACAAATGGTGTTGGCATAGCTGGATGGAAGTGTGTAGAAAAATACAAATAGATCTGAGCCTGTCACCCTGCACAAAACTCAAATCCAAGTGGATCAAAGACCTCAACTTAAACCCAGCCACTTTGAACTTGATAGAAAAGAAAGTAGGAAATACACTTCTACAAATTGGCACAGGCCACCACTTCCTAAATATAACACCAGTGGCACAGGCACTAAGACAAACAATCAATAAGTGGGATCTCCTGAAGCTGGGAAGCTTCTGCAAAGCCAAGGACACTGTCAATAGGACAAAACGCCAGCCTACAGAATGGGAAAAGAATTTCACCAACCCTACAAGTGATAGAGGACTGATCTCTAAGATAAATAACGAGCTCAAGAATTTAGGGCCCAAAACCTTGAATAACCCAATCAAAAAATGGGGTTCAGATCTAAAAAGGGAATTCTCAGTAGAGGAACTACGAATGGCTGAAAGGCACCTGAAAAAATGCTCTTCATCTTTAGCCATCAGAGAAATGCAAAGCAAAACAACTTTGTGATACCACCTAACACCTGTTAGGTTGGCTAAGATAAAAGGCACAGATGACAGTCTATGTTAGAGAGGATGTAGATCAAGGGGAACACTCCTCCATTGTTGGTGGGAGTGTAAGCTTGTTCAGTCACTTTGGAATGCAATATGGTGGTTTCTCAGAAAATTGAGAATCAATCTCCCCAAGGACCCAGCAATACCACTTCTGGGTGTATACCCTAAAGAGGCACATTCACACTCCAAAGGTATTAGCTCAGCTATGTTCATAGCAGCATTATTTGTAATAGCAAGAACCTGGAAACAACCTAGATGTCCCTCAACTGAAGAATGGATTAATAAACTATGGTACGTCTACACAATGGGTTACTACTCAGCAATAAGAAAAAATGATATCCTAAAATTCGCAGGCAAATGGATGGATTTGGAGAATATCCTCCTGAGCGAGGTATCACAATCTCAGAAAGATAAGCAGGGGATGTACTCACTCATTAGTGGTCTCTAAACAAACAAACAAGAAAAAAAGCCAAGCATGCCCAAGCTGCAAATCACAACCACTGAACAGCTTGGGATTAGAAACACCCTGGACTGACCCTTTGGATCCCACTCCAACTATAGGAACACCTGACTCACTCTTGAGGGAGGATTGACAAAACTGGATTTAGCCAGGAGTGGAGACTAATCCAAGCATTATTGGGTCAGTGGGACCACAGGACTGTCTGCTCCCTGCCCAGGCAGGGGATAAAGAGTTGCAGAGAAGAAATATGACCTGATGTGGTGGGAGGGGGAAGGAACCTTGAATAAGGATATACATGGATTGAAAAAAAGTTCAGAGGGAAAGCTGAACACAAAGTAAATATATGTGTAGCAATCTTATTCGCATTATCATCCTTGATAAGTCATGTTTATGATTTTTGTCTTCTTTATAGTTATTGTTAACTTTTCAGCATTTTAAATTCATTTTACTGTTTTTTTGATAAATACAAAATAAAGAAGAAGAAAAAAAAAGCGTTAGGAAGTTACAAGCATAAGCCAAAGACCAGTGTATAATAATAATAATAAAAGAATATATAGGCATAGAAATTGTGACTTCTTTGTTCATAATAATAGTAATAAAAAAAGTCTAAAAAAAGTAAAAAAAAAAAAAAAACATGTTCAAGACTCAGGCTCCTCAGAACCACTTCTTTGCTCTTCCTTCAGTATACTTTCAAATATGAAGAATCATAAACTTTGACAGAGTATATTTGCTTTTCTGAAAGTAAGGCCCTGTATTTATGCAAATATTAACAAAGTAGTTAAGAAAGCACAAGAAAAATATGTAGAAATTTTGACTTGTGTAGATGAAATTATGTATTTTTCTGTGAAATATGAGTTGTTTTAAAAGCAATCATGCTGATTTTTGCTTTAAAATGTGGGTGTATAATTTAAGGTAAAACATCTTATTGTACAATGAAAAGTTTACTTTGATAAGTAATTTATTGTAACATTTTTCCTTATAAAATTTCTTTAAATAATTTTTAATAACCTTTTTATGCAAAGATTTTTATCTGAGGACAGACAGAAATTTTAGAGAGTTACTCAGAGCAGAATAGGATACAGTTTTTTTTTTAAATGCCTCCTTATAAGGATTTTCTACAATTTCTTATATAAGTCCCATGCCTGTTTTATCACCTACTGTCATGAGAATTAAAATTTTCATCTGTGCCTCTCATATTTTATGTTTGAGCCTTTATTTTCTTTTCTCTGTGACAAGGATTAGCTAGCCACAAAGTTCCGATTGAAGGGTCTTTGTATATGAGAAACAGCTTATGAAATTCTGTTGTAAACTGGTTAGTATTTTTTTCCCAGAGATATTATTCTACAAATGGCCTGTTGATTAAAAAATTTCTACCTCTTCATTTCAGTGGTAGAGATGGAAGTTGACCCACCTGAAGGACACCTGGGCATTACCATTTCTACTCAGTATCATGACTGACTTTCAGATTACAGTGATATATAATATTTAATGGTCAACTTGATATCTGCTTTAATTGAATTCTACTTCAACTTGTCAGTCAGAATGGGTGAGACTCATTATTCCCTAGGCATGCAGTTGGCTGTTGGGTGTCTTTGCCTTCCCTAACATCATAGAGATGGACTGCAGACTATCCAGATTCTTGGGGGTGGGGCATAGCTCAATCAGTAATGTATGTGACTGCTGTGCAAGTATGAAAGCCTGTATTCCATCTGCAGCACCAATGTAAAACCCTGAGTAGGTAGCCTGTACTTGTAACCCTAGTGCTTAAAGGACAGACTGTTTTCCCCATTCATATGTCTTCTCAGCTATGTACTCATTTCCACCCCCATACATACAAAGAGAGAATCCATGTCCTATATCTTTGTATGTCTCTTATCAGATTGGCTGGATGAGTCATGAAAAATCAGCAATTTCTTTAATAAGGTTTTTCACATGCAGGACTAAAAACTATGCTTTTTAGTTACTAATTACAAAACTATCCTCTTTTATCACACAATATTAATCTGTATTTCCACAAAACTACTTTTTTGTCATTGTCTCTTAACATTTGGTTTGTTTGACTGCTTGCTGCATTCACTAAACAAATTGTCATATTACAGAACTTGCCTTATTTTCTTTCATCTTTGTGTACTTCTAGTGAAGCTAGTACTACCTGTAGCTAACTGTGGCTTTAGAATGGATCTTGAGGAAGAAGGTTCCTTTCATTTATGGGGATATGTTAGCTACTTTTCTCATTTTTTGGACAGAATACCAATCAAAAGCCACTTAAAAAAAGTTGAGTTCATTTTGGATCATGGTTAAAGAGCAATACAGTTTGTCCTGATGGAAGATGTAGCAGTGAAAATGTGAAGTGACTGGCTACACTGCAAAGAGATCAATGTTCAGCTTGTCTCTCCTTGTTATTTGGTCTGAACCCTCAGCATATGGAGTATTGCCATCCATGTTAATATCTCCTCTCTTTAGTTAAACCTTCCTGGAACTACTCATTTTAAACATCCCCTGAGATGCATATTCCAGTTGCTTCTAGATTCTATCAGGTTGACTGACACCCAGACTAACCATCACACTTGCTATGTAACAAGTTACTGGCTGAAATCTGTGTCTCTCTTGTCCTTGTTTTTGTTTTTAATTTATGATTCCTATTTCTTTTTCTTTTTAATGACAATTATTGCTGAAATTGGGACACTATCTCTTCCAGGCCTATCATTTTGTCATGTTAGAAAATGGTTAGTCTAAAGATATGGATGGGTGTCATGTTCATTCTGATGCCTTTGGAATATTTGTAAATTTATTGACTTAGGATTTTCTTAATTACTTTAAAAAATAGTTTATGGATATTTAAAAATTTCAGTTTTAAAAAATATTTACTTATTGTTCCTCCTTGCTTATTTGGAAAGAGTAATATTCCAAATATAGAAAAGCATAAAAATTGTATAACAAAATTATAGCTTATAGTTTAGCTCTAAATTTTCAGTCTCTTTTTTGTTGACAGATATGATTCTGTTTTGTATTTTATGCTTAGAAATGGCAAGGCAAAGAGCTATGCACTCAAGTCTCCTTTATTAACACTAAGAGAGTATCATCTAACACACCCATGCTTAGTGGATTGACTGAGACAAAAATGTGTAACTTCAGTTTTGTCTGATAATGACAAAATTCTCCCACCAATAAGCAAGTTTACAATTCCACTAGAAGTTTATAAGAGGTCATTGGTTCATATTCTTGTCAGCTCTTGGTACTGTTAAATTTTAACTTTATTGCAGACTTGATGAGCCTTACTATTAACTTGAATTTTATACATTATTGGTTGGAATATGTCTTTTTACTTGCTTAATACATCTCTTTATATTTCTTTCTCTTTGTATTCTTGGCATATCTTTATACCAGTTGTTTTGAATTTTTAATTCTGGTATCACTCCTTGGTGCTTATATTTGCCATATTTCATTTGGAATATGTGTTTAAAAAATTTGACCATAATTAAAAATACAGTAATTAATATAAGTGTTTTATTTAAGAAGTATTTTCTTTTTTAAAATTCAGTTGGGTATTATTTGTTGCCTAGACTGTTCCCAAATTTTTAAGCTCCAATAATTCTCTTCATCTTGCTCTATGTTTCCAGAATGATTTCAACATTCACTAGCTCAGTATTTCTTTCAAATGCATCGTAGGATCAATTTTTCAAACTTTACAGAATTTCAGTTGAGACTTTGCTTGGAATTATATGAATTTTATATGTAAAGGTGACTAAAATGAAAATCTTTATAAGCTAACTCCTGCTGATCAAAGATTCCATGATCTTTTATTTTAGACTTCTTCTTAATCTGTAGATTATGTTCTATAATGATGTCGTCTCCTCCAACCAGACCAGTGTTATACCATCTCTTGGGGTCAGAGACATGGCTCACAGGCTAAAACTTCCAGAGGGCCAGAATTTAATTCAGAGAATCCATGTAGAGTGGGTCAGAATTGCATAAAACTCTAACTCTAGAGGATCTGATGGCCTCTTTGGCTTCTGGGCATCTGCACACATGCAATGTACACTTGTATACTTGCTCTCATATGCATACATTTTAAAACATCTTTTTTTTTTTTTTTGTAGATTGCCCAGCCCCAGTTGATAATTTTTTTTTTTTTTTGAGGCAAGATTTACTTCATTTTATTTGTCTATGAAATTTGGGTATTTTGTTTTAGCCACAGATACATGTCATATCTTGGTATGTATAAGATAACTAATTAATTTACTATATTCTTTGTGTTACTTAGTGTTATATACTAACAAGCTAAATTTTTATAAAAGTGAAAATTTTTTTTAACAATAAATATATTATATTGTTTGTGCATGCTATTTTACCAAAATGATTATGCCTGAAATAAGATACAATATTTGGTTATTTTTATGCCCAATAAATAAATTAATCTGAAGAAAACATTGCCAAGATCCTTCCATAGCCTACACAAATTTGGGTTGTAATAAATGAGACCTCAAGCCAAATATCAGGGGAAGGCTGAAATATCAGAAAGAGAAAGCACCACAGTTAATTCTCACCAAACTGTCTCACACCTGATCTATTCTGCCTGTTGCTTCTGTCAGTTGTTTCTGCTTCTGCCTGGTTGCTATGAGTCTTTATACACCCTATCCTATCCAGATTATTATTAAATGCTTGTAGCCTTGAACTCACAGAAAGAGATGTTCTGAGTCTGGAGTTATGGGATAAAGGATGTTGATTGCCACTCTCAGCTTTCCCTGTGCTGGGTTTAAAGGTGTGTGTGACTGACTCAGCTGTTTATCCTTATATTAAAGGATTTCCTGAGCTGTCTGCCTAGGATTTGATTGTGTGGTTTCTCTGATATCCCAGGATTTATTAAATATTTAACATATATCCACATATCCCCTTTTGTGTCAAAAATAAAAAAAGTTATAACTAACATAGGAAAAAAACATATACAATAGGAACAGTAATTACATACAACAATATACTAACAATAATTACATGAGAAATGTCCAGTTTGTTAACAATTGACAATTTCAAAGAAAGTATTCTATTATTTATCTATTTTGGTGAGTCCAAAGGATTGTACCTAATTCACTTTGTATCTAACTTGTATTACTAAAAAGTATGTTTTGATGTCACGTAAACTTATACATTTTAACTTCTAAGTGAGTTTCTTTTCTAAAACTGTCACAAGAAAACTATAACTATTAACTAATTCATCTTTAAATTCCTCAGAAACCCAAGAAGAAAATAATATTAAGTAAATAGCAACTTCCAAGAATGTAAGAAATGAAACAGCTGGCTGCCTGGACAGTCACCCAAAGTTTTTCTGTGCTGCTGAAGAGTCCATCTTCAGCCTACAGGCCTAGAATATCTGACAGTCTTCTCTGGGCAGCAGGATATTCCCAAAATTCTTTCTACCTTGTCTTGGCAAAGTTCAGCAATTCTTTTGTGTATTTCTTCTTCTAGTCCTTTTTGGATATCATATTGTCAGTAGTCAAGGCAAGAGTACTTTCTTGCCCAGTGGCTAACTTTTGTCACAAAGAAGGTTAATTCATATGGAGGAGTTTCCTTGATGTTTACAATCTTCTCTGAAGTGGATTGGTACTGCCAGGAGCAGATGTCCCATTGTCAAAAAATAATAACCTATGTTTTTAAAATTTCTTAAATGCCATATTCTATGGACCTTTGAAGTGCTTGAAGAAGACCTGTCCATCTAAAATATATCTTACCTAGAAATCTAATATGACTAATATGACATATAATCTAGTATGATCTAATATGACTGTAAGTTTGATTGTAATGTTTATTAACTTGTATTTTTTTATATCCTAATTAGTTGGTAATAGTAATTTTCCTGGACAAGCAATTTTTTTAATTGAAAAGATTACTCTTTATTTCTTTTTTCTTTTTTTAATAGAAAGGAGTTTATTATAAGAAATTAGTCATGTAATTATACAGCCTGGAAACATGTTGACAATATGCAGAGAAAACATAAGCAAGAGAAAGACCCAGGAAATCCAGGGATGTAGCTCCAGATTAAGGCTGGCAGAACAGTTTACCACCTATTTTAAATCCAAAGGCAGAAACAAGTCAGTGTTCTAGTTTCAAGGAATTCCAGTAGATGGGATAGTCTCTCATTTTGGAAAGACCAATAACTTTATTCTGTTCAAGCCTTCACAGGTATGAGGGTTTGTACCTGGTCCTATTGCACATTGTTATGCTGTATTCAGCTAGTAGCTCTGGAGGCCTACTCTCCTCTGAGGGAAAATGGAGAAGCAGTGGTTCTGGGAGAGAGGTGAGGTGGGGATGGAGTGAGATTGAAGAGAGGCAATATTTTTGGTGGCTTCCATCATCCCTTGCCTTGTGACACATCATTGTGATTTATGACACCACCTTTATTTCTCCTTTGACTCTGTCTTTTCCCCCCTTTTTTCTTTTTTTATTATGAATAAGTTGCCCAGGCAAGCAGGGTCTTCAGCATGGACCTGAACCTGGGAATGAAACAAATAGAAGGTAGGAACACAAAGAACGGAAGGACAAGACAAAGATCACTGATCAAGACACCCTTAGCTTTTTTATTTCAGCCAATATTTATACAGAATCTCTGCCATGGATGTAGCTGGGAGGAAAGGGATGGAATATTCAAAAGAAGGTGGCAAGCCTGTGAGGAGAAGTAACAGGTAGGGTATAATTGATATGGATATCTATCTGTTGTCAGTTGAAGGCCTGGAGAATGTCACCTGCTGGTCTCAGAGGATCAAAGGAAGCCACCTGGAGTCATGGCTTAGCTTAAAACAATAAAGGCTTCTGACAAATGTCTATCTAGAGTGTAGACTGCTGGTAAATGGCTAGCTGTAGAAGCTAACTTATAAAATATGGCTAAGTTAGACATTGGCTCCCAAAATTTCTTCCCTTACAATTATTTTATGAGGTGAATCAGTTATCATATGAGTGGACATTAACCAAAAGGGAGGGAACAGAGACCTGATCCTCCAAGCTTTTTTCAGGTTAGCAGAAGGAACCTTCTATGGCTTGGCGAAAGAAACTTCCTTTCCACATGGCAAATGTCCTTTTTAGGAGGAGAGGGACTAGGTTATTAATATTAATACCTCTAGACATGAACCTCTATGCAATCAGGCTTGTTCCTCAGGAGATTCAGAGACAGAATACATGGTCCTCTCCTTGCAGTGCTTCACCTTGCACCCTCATTGGTACCCAAGCTTGCTGGCAAGCAAGCTTGCATAGCTCTGAATACTATGCAGTTCTCTTAGGAATCTCATCACCTGAGGGTTCAGGAACCCTTGATCTGTAGATAATAGACCTGCATGGGTATGGAGACCAGGGAGTCTACTTGTTGGTAGTGAGCCTGTTAAAAGCCAATAGAGCAAAAAACCTATAAAGTGTCTTAAAGGGGAAGGTTAAAGTGTAGTAACCCAAGTGAGATGGAAAACCAGCTTTGAAACTATCTTTGTTCCTTCTCTCTTTGCTTTTTCCTGCACTCTAATCCTTTTCTAACCTAGCCATACTATCTCTAATGCAAAGTGTCTTGAGGGTAGGTTAGCACACAGGAAGGAGAAGGCATACATCTAAAGAATAATTTCTGTCTGCCAAAGAACAGAGCCACACTCTGGGAAAGAAAAGCAACCAACTTCTAGGTCTGAGAAAGATTTGCATTAAAAGACAGGAGCTGTTGATTTGGTTTCTGCTGAGAGGGTGGGGCAGCTGCTCCTCTGCTCTTCACTTTATGTTGTCAGCTTCAGTCAGCAGGAAGTACTTGTCTCTGTCCCAGGGAGACTGCAGTCTAGGAGTGTTCAAGGTGCAGGTCATCTGCATCCTGTGGTAGTCTGCATCCTGTGGAAAAAACAGAAACAAACCTTCTCCCCTATACCAGAACTGGGTCTGGTCTATGTTAAGTGCCATCTGCCAGATAATTTTATTGATTCTGAGGTAGGGCCACATTTCTAAGTCTCCAGTATCTATCAGCTGCAGTACATGCCTGAGAATCCACAGTTAAAACATTCAATATATAAAAAATTAAAGATAAATGGTCTTTGGGTGTGGCTGCATACTCTCCCTTTTTAGTTTTAAAAGACAAACTTTAAGAGTGCAAAATGAGAGTTGCTTCCAAAATTGTCAGACCCATAAAAATTATAAGAAATCTCAGTCATCAGCACAAAATTTAGCAAAACTTAATCTGTTTTCATTACTTTTGGAAACTCTATAAGAAATGGCTTTTTAACATCCTTAGCCTTTTCCCCAGAATGTGCAGAGGCAAAAAGTTAAGATCAAAACAAGTATCAATAGAAACATGAACATAGGCCATCCTTCCAAAGGAGGGAATATGAGTAACATCCCTCTGTCAAATTTGATTAGGAGCAAAATGCCTTGAGAATTCATTCCAAAATAGTTTACTGACAAAAATTCCATACATAAAGGACACTGTTTGACTATTTTAATGGCTTAATTCATTGTGATCTTGAAATTGTTAGAGTCAGCGCCCCAAAACAGAGAGCTTCACTCCGATATCGGGTCACACAGAAGCTTTATTAAGCACGAGCTCGTGGGTAACCAGCAGGAGATGAGGCTAGTGACTCGCAGGTCTTTTCTAGGGCAGTTCTACCAGGGCGGGGGAGCAGGGGTCTTCCAGGGTAAAGTCATCTGGTCGGGCCAGATGTCTGGGTGGGTAAACAAATTCTGAGTTAAGTTAGACATCAGGTATTTTAAGCACGGTGGGCTAACTTTCTGACTATAGGGCGTGGGAGCAGGATGTAACATTTTTCTACAATTAGCAGAGCTGGTGGGGAGGGGAAGTTTCCTTTGTTTCTCTTACAATGGCCTTTCATTCCCTCCTCTTTCTTGTGCCGACCTTTAATCCTAAAGGTCGCCATTAGATATTGACTGGTACAGTTGTCTCAGGACCATCATCTTAAATCCATTCACTTGAGATCATACAAAAGCTGAGATTTGGTTGAGGACACACGGCCCAATTAAGAATTAACACAATGAGTGGTCCGGTGAGGGCTGACAATAACATGGTCACCCACGGGGTTCGATTGTACCAACCCTCAAGCAAGCTCTTTCCCTGGCATTTAACCTTTCCCTAAGCTTTGTCATTGATTCTCTAACTACACCCTTATGGTCTGTGTAGAAACAACAGTTTTCCTTTAGGGCGGCACATAGACCTCCTTCTTTCAAGAACAATAAGTCTAGCCCTTGCCTATTTAGCAGGACCTCTTCCGACAGGGAAGTCAGAGATTTCTCCAGAGCGATGACAGATGTTTCAATCGCCAGAAGATCCTGTTGTATTGCCACCTCCTGTACTCCTAGCTACCTAGGTCCTTCAATTAAGGCCGCAGTCCCTGTCCCCATCCCTGCTAGGATTCCTACTCCTAACAGTACAGCTAGAGTCGGACTGATAGGTTCCCTGGGGAAATGAGTTCTGCCTATGAAATGCTCCTCGAATTCTTCAGCAGCATAGTAGACTAACCTGGGGTAAATTTGGACAAGGACACAGAAATCTCTAGACTGATTAAAGCTAGCAACTGAGACACATGGGGTGAGCCCAGTGTTAAATGCCCAATGGAGACCGGGTGCCAGGACAAGGAAGAGAGACCCGTTAGTGGTCGTTATGTTTTCTGTCCTAGAAGGGGGGCTGGCCTTCACACTTCCCTGCCTTGGGAAGCAAGAGAGTAGCCAGCGAGGGGCAATCACATATCTCTTTCAAAGGCTAAGACCATAAATTCACCATAGCAACAGGGGCAACACATCATAAGGTTGATCACAGTGGTCATGGGTTGCCTTAAGACAAGCTGGTCAGGGGGCTTTTACACCTGAGTGTTGGTCACCACTATTCTGCTTGGAACTTCTGGTATTTTAATCACAGGTTCGACCAGACCATTATGTCCTATCTGAGTTGATTACGGCTATCTGGGCTGGGTCACTCTGTTTGCTGGGACAGACTTTTAGACTTTTAGTTCCTTGTTCTCATGGGGGTTGCTCTGCTCAATACCTGAACTGAATGCCTGGGTCAAGCCCTAGAACCCAGGGTCCTTCATTCCCCCATTTTCTTTTGGGGTACTGTCTCAATCATGAGACTCTGGCAATATGCTTATGGCAGTAGTCTATCTAGACAATGGTCTTGTGCCCCACCCCTGCAGGCCCAAACTTATCTGCAAGGTCTCAAAAGAGCAAATGGGACCTGACTTGAAAGCCAACTCTAGGCTCTAGGGACCTTTGGCCTTCACAAAAAGATTTGTTTCCTATGCCAGGTTTCCTTTTAACTTAGCATTTCAACCTTTTAGGGGTTTGGGGGTGTACCAGGGTGTAGTAGATTCTCTTTACTGCTTCAAGTTGACATTGGGGTGTTGTTCTTAGGGCCCCAAAAGGTTGAAAAGCTAGTGAAGGAACTAAGCTCCAGGGCTTCTGTCAGGAGCACGTAGCTGTCTGATCCAGTAGCCAAGAGACAGGAAACAGCCCAAATCCGTAGAACTGGTTCACAGGCTTCCAGCAAGTCCAGAGCTCTTAGTCAAGTGGAAATCTGTTGAGATATGTTAAAACTGAGAACAAAAGGTTAGAATTTAAATCTTGGGCCCAGTCTTAGTAATTTGGGAAGGGCAGGAGTCCCCAAACCAGAAGAGAGAAGTATCATACTTAGGGACAGACAGGTGGGAAAAACTTAGGCTGTACTTATCTGGAATCTTTTTGACCTCTGTGAGTTGGATCCAAATTCTATGAGTCTCTTAAGCTCATACAAATTGCAAAAAGACATAAGAATTTTAGTTCTTTTAGTATTTTCAATCAGGCTTTATAAAATGAGCTTGAAAACTAGCTATCACCTTGCAGAAGGATCTGATTGCCTAATTCTACCAAGCTGACAAAATTATAACTAGCCTAGCCGTCAATACTTGCAGAGATCTGAGAAGGATAAATTATACCTAAGTGAAGAATGAGCAGCTTCTGAATCTACTAAAAACAACAGAGACCAGTCCATACCCAGTTAGTCATACCCAGGTCTCCACCTAGCTGGAGGTGGAAGTATCCAAACAGCATCAATCTTCAGCTGCCAGGCCTTAAAGGTGGGAAATTTTTCCCCACAGCAGAGGAACATATGGGAGAAGAATTACCTTACTTTGTCTAGGCAAAAGGGTTCAATCAATTCTCCAATGTCCTCAGATCTAGGCCGGGTTCATGGCAGCAGGCAGGCATTGTGCTATGGCATTTTCTTACAATCCAGATGAAGATCCTGGTGTCTCACAATCTTCTTTAGAGACCTTGGGTTACTGTTAGGATATGGAAGTCTCTGTCTGAGAAATAAACATTTTAAATGCCATATTGTGCAGATCTCTGAAATATGAGGGCTGCACAGGTATATCTGCATAGAAAAACTTTGTTTCTAGTTACTTATTATAAGCTAACCCTGAAACTTATACAAAAGACTAAATCTCAACTCTATAATTAATAACAGTACTTACAAGAATGACTGCTTGTGTTTCTTAATAGCCTTGAATTAGCTTTCATTGTTTTCATTAGTACACTTCACAGATATTTCATGGATGTCTTTATTGTCACTCTAAATCCTAAAAAAGTTTGTTCTCAAAACTATGTGCTGAACTTAGATTTAAGATCTGTGTCTGGCAAGATAAGCTGTCTTTGCAACCTTGATTACATACTTATAAACTTGTTTTCAGATAAGTTAAAACAATTTTTAGCACATAGGCATCTCCTGTGTTGGTCACAGTAGAGGATCTTCACTCACGATGATCGGTGGTGATCCAATGTCTGATTGATGGCCATTCTCTTAATGGTGAGACATTTGTCCCATCCCGTGACTATGGACACACATGTCACCAATTTTCCCTGGCCAGCAGGGTCTTCAGTGTGGACCTGAACCTGAGAATGAAACAAATGGAAGGCAGGAACACAAAGAACGGAAGGACAAGACAAAGATCACTGATCAAGACCCCCTTAGCTTTATTATTTCAGCCAATATTTATACAGAATCTCTGCCATGGATGTAGCTGGGAGGAAAGGGATGGAATATTCAAAAGAGGGTGGCAAGCCTGTGAGGAGAAGTAACAGGCAGGGTATAATTGATATGGAAATCTATCTGTTGTCAGTTGAAGATCTGGAGAATGTCACCTGCTGGTCTCAGAGGATCAAAGGAAGCCACCTGTATTCATGGCTTAGCTTAAAACAATAAAGGCTTCTGACAAATGTCTATCTAGAGTGTAGACTGCTGGTAAATGGCTAGCTGTAGAAGCTAACTTATAAAATATGGCTGTTAGGCTTTGGCTCCCAACATAAAGACACATTTTTTTTTTTACTTTATTATCAAAATATTTTTGCTTAAAAGTATTTTTTTAACATACCTACCTTAGTTTCCTCTCTCTCTCCTCTTCCCAGCCATACTCCAGCTTTCCCCCACCCCATCATTCCATCCATTCCTCCAAAAGTGCAAGGACTCTCAGGGTGAACCAATATAGTCTGTAACATCAGCTGAGGTAAGACCAAGCCCACATCAAGGCCTAACAAGGTGGTCCTCTGCAAGGAATGTACCAGAAATAAACTCTGGTCCCACTGCCAGAGGCCCTGCAAAATGCCCACATTATGCAGCTGTCATCCATATTCAGAGAGCCTAATCCAATTCAATGGAGGTTCCCCAGCTGTCAGTTCAGAATCTGTGAGCTTCCAGTAGGTTGTGTCTGCTGTCTTAGGGTTCTTTATCATGATCTTGACCCCTTTGCTCATATAATCTCTCCTCCTTTTATTCACCTGGACAGTGAGCTAGACCCAGTGCTTAGCTGTGGATCTGTGCATTTGGTTTCATTGGGTGCTGGATCTATAGTGTCAATTAAGATGATCATCAATATGATTATAAAGGAAGGTCATTCTAGGCACTCTCTCTACCATTGTATGGAGTCCTAGCTGATGTCATCTTCCCAGGCTCTTGGGCATTTCTATAGCATCAGGTTTCTTTCTAAAATGGTTCCCTCTATCAAGGTATCTCTTTCATTTTTCTCCCTCTCTGTCCCACTCCCAACTCACTCATCTCATTACTTCACATTCTCTTCCCACATCCCTTTATCTCCTCCTATCTGTGGCCTCAATTTACTGAGAAAATCTTCTCTATTTCCCCTTCCCAAGGGAGGGGTCCATGGAGGTCTCTCTGAGGTTCCTCCTTGTTACCTAGCTGCTCAGGGGTTCTAGGTTATCCTTTACTTTTTGCTTCTTAAACCCGCATATAATATCTGTCTTTCTGGGTCTGTGTTACCTCACTAAAGATTTTTTTTTCTAATTCCAGCTATTTGCCTGTAAATTTCAGGATGTCTTTTATAACTGCTGTGTAGTATACCATTGTGTAAATGTACCACATTTTAAAAATACACTCTTCAGTTGAGGAGCATATAGGTTTTTTTCCTTCTTTTTTATTATTATGAATAAAGAAGTCACATTTTCTATCTGTGTATATCCTTAAAGAAGGTTCCTTCCCCCTCCCACACCCTTAGGTCACTCTCTCTTCTCCACATCTCCCCATCTCCTCCCCAGCATGATCAGGAGGTCCCAATGTCCCAATATTGCTCAGTTCAGCCTCCACCCTGGCAGATCCAGTTTTCTCCCCACAATATCAAGACTGAGTCAGGTGTTCCTATAGGGGCAGTAGGATCCAAGGTGTCAGTACAAGGTGTTTCAGAACCCAAGCTTTTCAGTTGTAGTTTGCAGCTTCGACATGCTGTGATTTTTGCTTTTTTGTTTAGAGTCCACTAATGAGTGAGTACATACCTTGCTTATCTTTCTGGGTTTGTGATACCTTGCTCAGGAGGATATTCTCCAAATCCATCCATTTTTCTGCAAATTTTAGGGTATCATTTTTTCTTACTGCTGAGTAGTATTCCATTGTGTAGATGTACCACAGTTTGTTAATCCATCCTTGAGTTGTGGGGCATCTAGGTTGTTTCCTGGTTCTTGTATTATGAATAATGCTGCTATGAACATAGTTGAGCTAATGCCATTGGGGTGCAACTGTGCATCTTTAGAATATACACTCAGAAGTGGAATTGCTGGATCCTTCTGGAGATTGATTTCCTGTTTTCTGAGAAACTGCCATACTGCATTCCAGAGTTGCTAAACAAGCTTACACTCCCACCAACAATGGAGGAGTGTTCCCCTTGTTCTGCACCAGCTCCACCATAGACTATCATCTGTGTCTTTTATCTTAGCCAATTTGACAGGTGTCAGGTGGTGTCTCCAATTGTTTTGATTTGCATTTCTCTGATGGCTAAAGATGATGAACACTTTTTCAAGTGCCTTTCAGCCACTTGTAATTCTTCTGCTGAGAATTCCCTTTTTAGTTCTAAAGCCCATTTTTCTGATTAGATTATTCAAGGTTTTGGGCTCTAGATTCTTGGGTTCTTTATATATTTTAGCAGACTTCTGGATCAATGGAATAGAAATGAAGATCCAGCCATTAACTTAAAAACCTATGAACACCTCGTCTTTGACAAAGAGGCCCAAAATATTCAATGGAAAAAAGATAGTATCTTTAACAAATGGTCTTGGCATAGCTGGTTGGTAGTGTGTAGAAAAATGCAAATATATCCAAGCCTCTCACCCTGCATAAAACTCAAATCCAAGTGGATCAAAGCCCACCTAGCATAAACCCATCCACTCTGTACTTGATAGAAAAGAAAGGGGGAAATAACCTTTCTACACATTGGCACAGGTGAACACTTCAGAAATGTAACACCAGTGGCATAGACACTAAGATCAACAATCAATAAGTGGGATATTCTTAAACTGAGAAGCTTCTTTAAAGCCAAGGACACTGTTAATACAACAAAATCGCAGCCTACAGAATGGAAAAAGATTTTCACCAACCCTACAAGTGAGATAGAGGATTGATCTCTAAAATATTTCTTTTTTAAATATATTTTTTTGTTTTTTAATATGAATAAAATCACATTTTCTATTCATGTATATCCTTGTTCAAGGTCGCTTCCCCCTCCCACCCCCTTCAGCCACTCTTTCTTCTCCACATCTCCCCATCTTCTCCCCAGCAAGGGCAGGAGGTCCCAAGGTCCCGATATCGCTCAGTTCAGCATCTACTCCTGGCAGATCTAGTTTCCTCACCCCAACATCAAGACTGAGTCAGGTATTCCTCTAGAGGGAGTGGGATCCAAGGTGCCAGTCCAAGGTGTTTCAGATCCCAAGCTGTTCAGAGGTTGTGGTTTTCAGTTTGGACATGCTTTGCTTTTTGTTTTTTTTGTTTAGAGCTGGATTAGCAGTTTGTATTAAATTGTGTAATACCTCAAACAAATAGAAATATATGCACAGTGACAACATTAATCTCAACCTTCTATCAATATACACAACTTTTATACAATATACAAAAATTCAAATCCAATGTATTTAGAGCTACTAATTTCTTTTTTCAAAATAGATTCAATAATCTACCCTTATATCATATGATATCTGTATAACTTTTTACTTGATTTTTTTAAAAATTAAGAACCCTAAGTCTAATCTCTCTTTTATAGCATTCTTTTAACCATAACCAGTAACAATTTTTAACCAGTTACCCTAAACAACAGCAATAATCTATAACCCAATGAAAAACCTAATACCACCTACCCCCACCTCTTGGGAATGTAGTCTTTGTGTTCTTAAATTTACTTCCTGCTGTCTTGGGGTAGGGGAACTGCATCTCTAGGGGATCCTGAAAAATGTCATTGATTGACAAATCCCAAAATGTGTAGCTGTATCATTTATTATCCAGTCTCTGCACAATAAGAAAGTGCATGGCTTGTCTCAGATCCTGACTAGAGTGGTCTGTGAAGCTGGTTCATCTCAGCTAGCCACCTTGAAATTGACTTGAGCAGTTTGTAGTCCAAATCTGATTTTTGTTGCTGGTGTTTGTCAACCTGGTGGCTTTGTCATAGTCCATGTGAAAACATCGTTGTGAGGCCCCATCTTTCTTTTGGATACTTCCAGTTCACAATTAGGCATTGTCATGTAACACTGCAGATTTACAATATAGAGTATATTCGTGCCAATAGATGTGATATTCCCTTGCTTCTGAATTTTTCTGGATAGCCTTTCTTCTATTGAAGATGTCTACATGTCTAAGGTCTTTGAACTTTTAAAGATGGTTATTTCTGGTTTTCTGTAAAGTCAAAAACAAAAACCTGCCCCAACCCTTTGTTTTTTCTTACAACTTGTAAGAATTGTAGTATGGGTAGAGGAGACATCAATTCTTATTTTCATGAAGTTTTTTTTGGTTCAAATCATGTCTTTTTTTCTTCCTCTTTTTATCATTATGAATAAAGAAGTCACATATTCTATCTTTGTATATTCTTATTGAAGGTCCCTTCCCCCTTCCACCACATCTGGTCATTCTCTCTTCTCCACATCTCCCCATCCCCCACAAGGGTAGGAGTTCCCAATGTCCCATGATCCCAATATTGCTTAATTCAGTGTCCACTCTTGGCAAATCCAGTTTTCTCCCTACAATATCAGGACTTAGTCAGGTATTCCTCTAGGGGGAGTGGAATCCAAGGAGTCAGTCCAAGGTGTTTCTGATCCCAAGCTGTTCAGTGGTTGTGGTCTGCAGCTTGGACATGCTTGGCTTTTTTTGTGTAGAGTCCACTAATGAGTGAGTACATCCCCTGCTTATCTTTCTGGGTTTGTGATACCTCACTCAGGATGTTAGAGTCAGCGCCCCAAAACAGAGAGCTTCACTCTGATATCGGGTAGCAAAAAGAAGCTTTAATGAACACGGGCCCATGGGTCACCAGCAAAAGGGGAAGCTAGCGACCTCAAGTCTAAGGCTCGCAGGCCTTTTCTAGGGCAGTTCTACCAGGGCAGGGGAGTGGGGGTCTTCAAGGGTGAAGTCATCTGGTCAGGCCAGATGTCTGGGTGGGTAAAGGAATTCCGAGTTATGTTAGACATCAGGTATTTTAATCACAGGTTCGACCAGACCATTATGTCCTATCTGAGTTGATTACGGCTGTCTGGGCTGGGTCACTCTGTTTCCTGGGACAGACTTTAGTTCCTTGTTCTCATGGGGGGGTATGCTTTGCTGGATACCTGAACTGAATGCCTGGGTCAAGCCCTAGAACCCAGGGTCCTTCAAGGAGGATAATCTCCAAATCCATCCGTTTGCCTGCAAATTTTAAGATATCATTTTTTTCTTACTGCTGAATAGTACTCCATTGTGTAGATGTACCACAGTTTGTTAATCCATTCTTCAGTTGAGGGGCATCTAGGTTGTTTCCAGGTGCTTGCAATTACAAATAATGCTGCTATGAACATAGTTGAACTAATGCCATTGGGTTGTGACTGTGTATCTTTAGGATATAAACCCAGAAGTGGTATTGCTGGGTGTTAGTTTTTTGCATGTGGTGTGTGAATGGAAGCTCAACACTGGGAATACCACACTAGAGTTTATTAGAGCAGCAGGCAGAGATGTGGGCAGAAGGGAGTGGAGAAAGAGAGAGAAGGAGGCGACTTGTGTGAGCACTTTCTTGAAGAGAGTGGGTAGGCACATGTTTGCATAGTTGCAACTCTGTTACATTCCAGGTGAATGAAGGCCTTGGAATGCTTACATTTCACCTTTTGATTCATATATGTATGTATAAAAAGCTGGGCTTATGTCAAGGGAGGAGTCTCACAGTGAACATGGTCATTGTAATCTGTTTGTCTACTTCCTGCCAACACAAGGACAGAGATGTCTTCTGGATTCTTCAGCTCATCTTGCTGGCAGAATCAAGTATTTGAGTCACAGCACCATGAATTTTTGTTTCCTGGAGTTCAAAAAAAAAAAATATGGGTTAGTGATAGAACTTTGGGAGTGACAGATTAGAGGAAAGGAGGAGAAAGAAGCTTGGAAGTAAACCTTAAGTTAGCTGTATTGTGTGGTTTTTTCCTTCTGCTGAGTGATTCTATTGTCTGCTACCTGCATATTAAGGTCTGTGTATTCTTGCTAGGTCTGTGAAAGGGAAAGGATTAAAGTGTCCTTTATTTTGCCTACCTGAACTCCTTCAGGTTTTTTTCTTTGGCTCTGGGTATGGAGGTGGGGTATGGTCTTTGTTTTACCTGCAATGCATCCTCAGGGGGTGGCGGTTTCAACTGTAAGGTTGAATGATCTTTGTTTACCTGTCTGAGGTAACTGGGTTTTCAAGCAGATTTCCTGGGGCCCCTTTGTTTAGCACCCTGGCTTCTGCTCTGGCTGACTGCAATGAAAGCTCAGACAAGATTGGAGCTGGTTTTTTAAGATTTTGGGTCCTTTGCCTGGCTACTTTGAGGAAGGGGATGAAAGGTTTAAGATTAGACAAATAAATCCAATGTGGGAAGCCTTCAAGTTTAGCAGCTGTGGGAATTGTCAGAATTACCCTATATGGTCCCGTCCACTTTAGGGTGAGGGGAGAATGTCAGTGGCTTGGAGAGGAAAGTAAGACTTGATCTCCAATGTTAACTGGATGTGGGAAGGATGACTCAGAGTATGGTTTGGGAAGGAGTCATCTGCAAAATCCCACATAAGCAATCGCAGGTGATGAAGGAGGGGAGGACGCATCTTGTCAGGAAGGCATGAGATTTTAGAAGACAGTCTGGGCAGTAAGACAGGTCTTCCATACAGAAGTTCAAAGGGTGAGATAGTTAGAGGCTTTTTGGGGAGAGCTCTAAGTCTAAACAGGGCTAGAGGTAGCAACTTTATCCAGTCTAAATGGAGTTCTTGTGACATCTTAACAAGGATGTCTTTTAAGGAATGGTTAGTTCGTTCCAATTTGCCCGATGACTGTGGATGGTATTATTCTCAGGTTAGGTCTTTTCATGGTGTCCCAGATTTCCTGAAAATTTTGTGCTTTGGCTTTAATATTTCTTTGACTGATATATCTATTTGAGCTTCTGAGTCTTCCACTTCAGAGATTCTCTCTTCCATCTCTTGGATTCTGTTGGTTATGGTTGTATGTGTAGTTCCAGCTTTTTTCTTCAGGTTTTCTATGTTCATCTTTGCCTTATTTTGTCCGTTTTTTATTGCTTCTATTTTAGTTTTTAGTTCCTGGCATGTTTCTTTCATTGATTTGCTCATGTCTCCCAATTTTTGGGTTGTATTTCTTCTATTTCTTTAAGGGAATTTTTTATATCATCTTTGAGGCCTTCAATGATATTCATAAAGGTATTATTGGTGTTGTTTCCCTCTACTTCCTCTTCATCACTGTGTTTAGGTC
This sequence comes from Sigmodon hispidus, assembly GCA_004025045.1. Taxonomy (NCBI): domain Eukaryota; kingdom Metazoa; phylum Chordata; class Mammalia; order Rodentia; family Cricetidae; genus Sigmodon; species Sigmodon hispidus. Next base: position 21,808 of record PVIH01012914.1, on the reverse strand, counting down.
TTGTAGTTGTAGAACCACCACTTTCTTCTGGAGTTACCTAGTTGTTTTTTATATTATTATATATATTTTTCACTGGCATCTGCCCATGGCTTCCGTGGTTCATGATTAGTTAGCTTCTGGTCAGTTGTGGCAAGAGGGCTTGTGTGTCTCCTGTCACCTCTGAGCAAGGGGTGTGCTCAATCTGTGACTCTGCTCTGGGCAGGGGGGTTTTCATTTCAATTCCTTAGTCTTTCTCTGCTGATGCAGTTGAGGGCTGGGTCACCATTTGATTCCTCCTCTTTTAGGTGCAACTGGAGGAGCCCCTCACAGCCAACCTTTATTTCTGTCTGCTAACAAGTGTGTTGAGATATGCACCACAGAGAGAACCTGGTCCCAGAACTGAAACCATAACACAACTTTCCCTGGCAGGGATTCAGGTGCAGGGGCCTGCTCTCCTTACCTCTCCTCTGAGCAATATCTGAGTCTGTATTTAAAAGTCCTCAGTTTTTTTCTGTTGATGCAGTTGGAGGTGGGGTGGGAGTGCAAGTTCCCCTGTTTTAGTCTCAGCTGGAGGAGCCCCTCACAGCCAGAGTCTATTCCTGTCTGCTAAGGAGTGTGTAGAGACACACACGACAGACAGAATCTGGTCCCAGAATGGGAACTGCAACACCTAAAATCATGTCTTTATTTTGATTTTGCCCATAACTTTTATTCACTTTTTGAAACAAAAGGAAAACCTCTTCCTTAAACCTAACTCTGGGAGGTTTCCTTTCTAATCTTTATCAGTTTTCATTTATAGTTTCTCCTGATTTTTTTCTCTCTTCTCTATCCAGAGTAGCAGGGTTTTTTTTTTTTCTTTCTTTCTTTCTTTCTTTTTTTTTTTAAACAATAGGCATTATGTTTTTTGATCATTCTTGGAAGGAATTTCTTCTGAGATGACAGTAAAAGTCTGGAGTGGATTTAATATGTGGGATTTCTGGTCTTTGGCAGCTTTCAAAGCCTCTTTGGGGTATTTCCTGATGGCAAAATGTTACCTTGTCTGTCTTTGTTAACCAACATTCGTTAGTCCAATGTCTACCTTTTCCATACCTCTTGCATACTCCAGGAGTGAGGAGTGTTCTCTTGTGATTATTCCTTACAAAGGCACTATTTCTGGATATACTTTGATTACAATTTCTTTGTATATGACCTTGCTTTTTACAATTATAGCATTTAACATTTTTCCTTTTTCTTATACCTCTAGAAATGACCTCTCCTACCAAAGCATAATCACCTTGATAAGAATGTGCATTAATTGTCTCATGAATCCAATCCTCTAAGGGTGCTGACCTTGCTTTTAATGGTCTTACAGGTTTTTTTTGCATTGTGTATTAGCATTCTCAAATGTCAGGGAGTCATTTATTATTTGCCTTGCTTCTGAATCCAGTACTGTCCTATTTACTGTTGCAGATAATCTCTGTAAAAAGTCTGTAAAAGTTTCCTTTGGGTTTTGAACTATTTTTGTGAATGATTTGGTTTTCTTTTCTACTTCTTATATTCAATCCCAAGCATTTAGTACTACCATGAGGCATGAATAAACAGTATGTTCCTTGCATAGGAATTGCTTTTCAATATCAGAATATTTTCCTTCCCCAAGAAGTTTGTCTTAGAAGACTTCTATGCCCCCCTGCTCTGCTTCTTTGTTCTGTTATTTTAGCCTCCTCCTTCCACTATATTTTTCATTGTAAAAGTGACCTTTGTTCCAAAACAGTGGTAACCATATATAGCCAGTCCTTAGGGGTGGTCTGATTGTAAGAAGACCATGAATTCAACATTTGTTTTACAAATGGTAAATGCATCCCATGTCACAATCACATCTTTAACCCTTTTTAGTTCTAGCATATGTACCAAAGCCCAATTAACTTCTTTAATATCTCTATCCTCTTTTGATTTTTTTAAGTGGTTACTGGGTATATTAGTGTTGGCTGTCTGATAAACTTAGGCCATTTTTCTGTAGCTTTATATGACATTGCTGAGGTCTGTTCTTTATACTTCTCTGTTTATGTTTGAATGTTTTTGAGTTTCCTCTTAATAGACTTTTTAAAGACTTCTTTCCTGGCATTCACATTAATTGAGTTTTTAAATAATAAAACAGAAATAATGTAACCAATAATATTTATAATAAACAATATGATAAACTTCATGAGGGCAATCCCATCTACTTTATTTATCTTTTCCTTTACTGGTTCTACAATCAAATTGTCTAGAGAAAAATCACAGAAAGACCAGCACCCTCCTTTGCCTTAAACAAATTCTCTCTTTTTTTTAAAATATTGTTGTGCTTACCAATTTAATTCTGAGTCAATTCAAATGGTTGTGAAGTGGGGCAGTTACCTAGTGTAGTAGCAACCCAAGGAGGGGCTCAGAAAGTGAAAGAACCTGCAACCCACCAGGAGAAAGATGCCACTGTCTGAAAAAACTTACCCAGATGAAATTGAAATGGAAATGTGTGGCTGGGTCTGCCTAAAGCTAGAGCTAACTCAACGGCCTAACCAGCCATTAATTACTCCTCCAGTCATGTATTGTTCTGGTCACTAAGTCGCTTTTTTTGGGGAGAGGGGGCATTTATGCCCCAAAGTTGAGCATCAAATACAGTAGTACAAATTTGGTTTATAATAAATGAGACTCAGAACCAAAATTGGGGGAGGACTGAAAATTCAAAGAGAGAAAGCACCACCGTCAATTCTCACCAAACTGTCTTGCAATTTTCTTAGCCTTACACCTGGTTTCTTCTGGCTGTCACTTCTGTCAGTCTCTTCAGCTTCTGCCTGGTTTCTACAAGCCCTTATATACCCTATCCTATCCAGATTAGGATTAAATGCGTGTATCCTTGAACTCACAGAAACAGAAGAAGTTCTGAGTCTTGAGTTATGGGATAAAGGATGTTGGTCACTACCCTGGCTTTCCCTGTGCTGAGATTAAAGGTGTGTGTGATTGACTCAGCTGCTTATTCTTGTATTCAAGGATCAAGAATTTCCTGAGTTGTCTGCCTAGGATTTGACTGTGTGGTCTCTCTGATATTCTAGGTTTATTAAATATTTAACATATATCCATAGTCTAGGTTCAGGTTCTGAGACAGAGATGGTAGGCAGTATGAAGAAGTGCAATAAACTGTCTAACCACCAGCTGAGTTTGACAAAAATGGATGGCCCTGAATACTTCTAGCAATCTTTTTTTATACTTCAAAACTGCATTATTTTCTATTCTAACAAATATGATTTCCCCACTCTTCAACAATAACCTTCACCAAAAATAATTCAACATTTTTCACAACTTTTATCTTCAACTGTTATGAAGAATCCAAAACTTATCATTTTGCTAGCTTGATCAAATATCAAGTCAGATATATCCTATCTTTACAAAACCAAAAGGGTATTGGCATACATACAAATTTTCAAGAGCTACAATATTGTTCAAAATTTAAGAATGCATATTTACATAAATAGATTGCTTACATACAGTTAGCTTACATTTTAACTTCCCATTAACTTTTATTGACTTCAAACTTGTCAGTACTGAATCAGAACTGTTCCAAGAATCTGAACTGACAGCTGAAATTTTTTTTGAAAAGCATCAGTTCCCAAAGAATTTTAGGGAAAATATTTGAGAAAAAAATGAAATTTCATGGAATGATCATATCTGTCCCATTTGTGATTGACAGAGTGACATTAAAAACTGCCAAGAGAGTCATTAATATTATGAGAGAGAAGAGAGACTCATCTGGAGTCTCATGAAACAAGTACTCATATAATACTGGTCTTTAACTAGGCTGCACAAATTACAACAAAATATAAAAAATTGTTGGTATTGGATTGTGGCTGGCAACAGTCAATTTATGTGGAAAGAGTGAGTTGATAGTTTATATGTTTAACCACATGAAATTATTTCAGGTCAGGTAATACTCTTATAAAAACAGCTGCCCTGCTTCCTCTCTGCTTCTGTATCACTAAAAGATACAGTTCAGGGTACACAACACTTAATATTCTCATAATTTTTCCCATAGTTCTGTTTGTGAGAAACAATGCTAGCTGAGGAAGATCAGCACTTATACCACATGGAAGGCATGGACCACGGTGAGAACTGAGGAGTTTATGAGTGCCTTTTCTAGAAGTGAACAATAATAATTATTCTGATCTTTTCTGAGCTTTACTACAAAGGCTGCTAAATATTTTATGTTGTTGTTGTTCTAGGCAAGGTATCTCTGACTGCACTGAAATTCACTCTATAGATCAGGTTGACCTTAGTATCAGAGCTCCATCGAGGCAGGATATTTTTTATTTAGAAAGGTTCTTTTTTTATATCTGCCACTGTTTCCCTTTTTTTCTCCCCAACCCCTACCAGTTTTTCCTCATCCCCCCATTACTTCATCCCCTCATCCATTAGTCAAGGAGGGCAAGGAGTCCTAAGATAGGTCAGTTCACTCTTGCATATCCAGTTGAAGTAGGTCGAAATCCCTCAATCCAATATAAAGGCTGGATAGGTGTTCTTCCATAGGAATGTGCTCCAAGCTGTTAGTTTATGCACCAGTAGCATAGTCAGTTCCTACTGCAAGAGATTCTACAAACTGCCCACACCATTTGATGGTTGTGCACCTTTGGAGAGTTTATTTTCTTTTCCTGAAAGTCCCTCAGTGACTGTTTCTGAGTCAGTGAGCTCCCAATAGCTTGGTTTAGCCATCTCTGTGGGTCTCCTCCTCATGATCCTGATCCCTTTGCTCATATACTTTCTCTCTTTAGTTGAACCAGGAGCTTGACATGGTGCTTAGCTATGAATCTCAATGAAGGGATATATATATATATATATATATATTTACCATTTCATAATTTTACTTCATGCACCTCCATCAAACTCAGTTATCAGACCTCTCAGATTCATGCCCACTCTTATGTTCTCCCCATTTACAAAACTGTCCATTCATGCTACTCCTTTACTTACTGAAGCATAATTAAACTCCCTGTGGCCAGACCCTTAAAGAAAACAAGTCTTTCCTTACCCACACCCCTGCCAGAGACCATCAATATAGAAGTGAGGCATTGTGTCATTTAGCTATGTTCTAGCCTTGATTTCTTGTGTGTAATGACATCACTTTTTTTTTAAGTTCACTAATGAGTGAGTATATCCTTTGATTCTCTTTCTGAGATTGTGATACCTTGCTCAGGAGGATATTCTTCATATCCATCAATTTGCCTGCAAAGTTTAGAATATAATTTTCTTACTGCTGAGTATTACTCCATTGTGTAGATGTTCCAGAGATTATTCATCCATTCCTCCATTGAGGGGCATCTAGGTTGTTTCCAGGTTCTTGCTATTACAAACAAATAATGCTGCTATGAACTTAGTTGAGCTAGTGCTAAGATTTAATATGTTGCTTCATTTTTAACATTGAAATTTTGCTACACTTTCTTAGAAATAAATAGTCTACAGATTTTCTTAGACTTTTCCAGCCCCTCCCTCCCAATAATAATATTGTATTCAAAGTAGAAAATGCTTGTGCTATCTCCTTTACAATTCTTAAATCGTTGTTTTACTGGGCTGGTTAAACTTTCAGTAAAAGGATGAGCAGAATCAATAATAAATATATTCTTGTTTCTTACCTAACTTCTTTTTCTTTTCCTTCTTCTTCATTTATTTTGTATTTATCAAGAAAAAACAGTAAAATAAATTTAAAATGCTGAAAAGTTAACAATAGCTATAAAGAAAATAAAAATCATAAGCATGACTTATCAAGGGTGATAATGCAAATAAGATTGCTACACATATATTAACTTTGTGTTCAGCTTTCCCTCTGAATTTTTTTCCATCCCTGTATATACTTATTCAAGGTCCTTTCTCCCTCCCGCCACATCAGGTCATTTTTTCTTCTCCACAACTCCCCATCCCCTCCCTGGGCAGGCAGCAGGCAGTCCTATGGTCCCACTGACCCAATAATGCTTAGTTCAGTCTCCACTCCTGGAAAATCTAGTTTTGTACCCCCCACCCCAAGAGTGAGTCAGGTGTTCCTATAGTTGGAGTGGGATCCGAAAGGTCAGTCCAGGGTGTTTCTGATCCCAAGCTGTTCAGTGGTTGTGGTTTGCAGCTTGGGCATGCTTGGCTTTTTTTCTTGTTTGTTTGTTTAGAGACCACTAATGAGTGAGTACATCCCCTGCTTATCTTTCTGAGATTGTGATACCTCGCTCAGGAGGATATTCTCCAAATCCATCCATTTGCCTGTGAATTTTAGGATATCATTTTTTC